>BHFT01051860.1:22891-52718 GCA_004320025.1 Laticauda laticaudata
GGGGGGGGGGGGGGGGAAGTTGTCTTCGAGTCAGCGTTGATGTCTGCCTGGATTAGTCCCTGCAGTTTTCTTGGCAGGATTTTGGGAAGTGGTTTGCCCTTGACTTCTTCCTAGGACTGAAAGGAGCTACTGTCAAGGTCATGCACCTAGTTTTGTATCTAAGATGGGACTAAAACCTATGGTTTTTAGGTTTATAGCCTGGTTCATTGATGCTTAGCTATTGGCACTTAGCTGCTGGCCTAGGGATTTCTACTTTTTCTACTACTGTATTTAAAACTCTTTAAATTGGCTACACTTAAGGAAGTAACTTTGGTTTCAGTAAAAATTAATATGGAAATCAGACAGATGCAATGATTCATACTTGGAAATTAAATTGTATCATCCCAGCTGAATTACTGTCACTCAATGAGGAATGAAGTTTCACTTTACCTATCTTGTATACCTATTTTATCACCACTTCATGGAGCTATACAACTAGATTCCAGTAACTCCTAGATAGCAACGAAGGGATAAAAAAAATATATATCTAATTGATTTCTGCCATCTTGTGTTCTTCCAGATTTTTTTCAGTCAAGTTTTGGCAAATGTACTCATTTAGCAATAGTGTGAAGTGGAATCCTTAGTGCTCTCTGAGCTTGTTTTCTTGCAGATGTTTCATCATTCAGTAGTAACATCTTCATTGCTAGAAGAGTGTGAGGTTTGCTTTTTATTTATACACAATAACTTGTCCAGTCTATGTTGGTGGGGATGTAGATTTCTCCTTGGTAGTTCCTTGATTAGACTGTTGTTTACTGCTTGATTGTCTGGTGTTGCTTCTGGTATCAATCCCTGCTTATATGGGTATTGATTCATGGCAAGGAGGTGTTCTTATCTTTTTGTTTCTAGTTTTTTAATTGTATTTTTAAAAAGTTGTCTAGATATGGTTTATCACTATGATTCTGTTCATGTTGATCTGTCTGAATACCAAGCTTTTAGGAATTCCCTAATTTAGCTTGGTGTAGTATGGTCACAGTTTCCCAGCTGAAACTATAGTTAAGTCTGTCCAAATTAAGGCATTTTATTGTGTCTTCTGATTGCTAGTTGATGTTCATGGATGTGTTCTGTTAGTCTTCGGCTTGTCTATCCTAGAGACTGGCTGTTATAGTCCTCACACTGTGTGTTGTAGATGAATCCTGTTTTTTTTTCATGGGCTAATGGGTCTTTTGGTTTACTTAAAATATTTTGGAGAACTTTAGTTTATATACTACAGTGATGCCATGTGGTTGCAATAGTCTGTTGGTTACTTCTGAAGTATGGGGAGTGCTATCCTTTTCATAGCTTATGATGGTTGTGCTATAATAGGTTGAGTGATCAGGAATTTTTTTCATAAACTTACATGGATATTCATTTTGTTAGAAAATGTTGTATAGGTGGTGTTTCCTTTTTTGATGTTCTGCATAATTGCAGTGCATTTGTGCTCATCTGCATAATAGCAATAGCACTTAGGCTTATATAACGTTTTACAGTACTTTACAGTCCTCTCTAAGCAGTTTACAGAGTCAGCATATTGCCCCCAACAATTTGAACCCAGAAGGATGGAAGGCTGAGTCAACCTTGAGATTTGAACTGCCAAATTGCAGGCAGCCAGCAGTCAGCAGAAGCAGCCTGCAGTACTGCATTCTAACCACTGCGCCACCAGGGCTCATAATGTTCTTATACAGCTTCTTTTGTTGGTATTTGGAAGTGGAACACTTGGTTAGTATCGGTAGGTTTTTTGATAAAGTGTGCTTCTAATTTGCTGCCGTTTCCTCTGCTGATGAGGATATCTATGAAGGGGAACGTGCTGTTGTCTTCTTCTTCCCTTGTGACTTTTATTTCTTTGAAGACATTATTTCAAATTCTCTAGTTGTTCCTTTTTTATTACGACAAAGGTGTCATCTACAAAACAGATCCATATTTTGGGTTGTATGCACGAGAGTGCAATATTTTCTAGCCACTGCATTGCAGTCTCTTCTAGGAATCCTGAGAGTAGTGATCCCATGGGTGTCCCTCAGATTTGTTGAATGCATGTAGTAAGTTAAAGATGGATGGGACCCATGATGTATGATTCTGAGTATTTTGAACTAAGTGTATTTAGTTAGGTTGGGTATATTGTATAGTACAGTTACCATGGATTCTTTTGCTAGTTCTTGGTTTATGGATGTAAAGTGTTGTGACATTGAAGGAAACCATAATCTCATCTTCTATTATTAGTTTTTTTAAAAAAATTCTCTGGAGGCACTGTGGTAGGAAGTTGATATAATATTTTCTCCCCTCTGTGAGATGTCCAAACTTTTTTGTAAGTTCTTTACCTATATATTGGGATCCCTGGTTGGTCCAGCAGGGATCAAAGCCAGGACCCACAGCAGACAAACAATCAAGCAGTAAACAACACCCTTATCAAGGAACTACCAAGCTGAAAAGAACACTCCCACCAACAATGGCAGGACAAACTTTCTGTATATAATCAGAAAGTAAATCCCATAGCACTGAAGATGTTACCTAGCTGGATAATGAAATGTTTTCAAGAAAACAACCAAGGTCGGAGAGCACCAAGAACTCCACAGTTCAACCCTGATCTATAAATATTGTTTTCTATTAGTAGAAGTGAAGTTTCACTTATAACAGTTCTTAGACGTGAATAAATTTTATAACAGGATAAGAATAATTGATGCCTTTCCCTATACCTATTGTGAAGACTTTTTAAAAGCTCCACTATGTAAGTTACAGATCATTATACAGCTTTGAAGCAAAAGGAAATTTAAACAAATCTGTGCTTCTCCTGGCCCCTTGAGATCAAGACATACATATTGCTTTTAATTCCAAACTCTGAACTGTCAGCTTATGGTTTTGGCCTATGAAGGCTGATTACAGTAACTGGTTCATTCTAAATCAGCCAAAAAGCTTGATACTAGTAGCAAGAAACAATTTGAATACGAATCCTAAAAATCACTTCTGCTGTTCTTTTCATTTCTATTTGCTAATTGATAGTATGCTTGTGTCAAGAATATTTTATTTGGAGTATTTTTAATTTTGATTATAAATGATCTTTTAAGTATTTGGATTTCTAATTAAATCTTATTGTACTATCTTCTATTTCATATACCTCAACATGACTCTTAGTATTTTATTTTCTAAGAATTAATTTCTTCCATTTGTGCAATTATTTCTAAAGACAACCATCTTCACTTCTAAATTAACTCTGATTTGTACTCCTTTCTATATTTGCCTATGGTTTAGTAAGAAGAATGAAATATTACTTTGATTTTTAGAGAAGAATCTGGAGAAGTATCACCATTTGGAATTTAAAAAAAGATCTCGTCTCAATAAAAATGAACTAACAGTGTGAAATAGGGGCTGAACTTTGTCCCTTTAGTTTTACAGATTTGTCCCATAATTTATCATCTAATTTCAAGGACAAGAGAAAACCTAATCTATACCATACCATTTTACTTAATACTATGTCAGTGAAATCCATACAGGCTGCATGACTTAACTGGCCTAGCCAATTGCAACTGAAGAATCTGACTGCTGCTTCAGGCTTAATAGAAGTTTATGAGTTGAGATGGGAAGCTCTGGAGAATAGCATTGCAAGGAATGGTTTTTAAAAATAAGCCTGAATCTCATTGAGGTTGTTGACCTTGAATAAATGACAGCTTCTACTAACCATGCTGCATAGGTTTTCCACAGAAATACCTATTAAAGAAGGGGCCCAGTATTTAAAACCTAACAAGCAGGGGTGGGATTCAAATTTTTAACAACTGGTTCAGTGGGCGTGGCTTGGTTGGTGGTCATGGCTTGGTAGTCATGTGACTGGGTGGACATGGCTTGGTGGTCATGTTATTGGCTGGGCATGGCCAACCCAATATCACTCACATCGAGGCACACATCTCCTAGCCTGGCTTCTCCTGCCTGTGGGAATGCTGCAACAGTTGTAAGTGTGAAAAATGGTCATAAGTCACTTTTTTCAGTGCCATTGTAACTTTGAATGGTCACTCCACACAAGCGAAGTACCAGCAAAGGAGGGGAAAAAAATCTCCAGAGACGTTCCAGAGACAGGAAATCTAGTCTTGCCTAGAATGCAATAAGGGTTCATGGAGAGACAGTTTCTGTCAGCAACACCAGAATGTTTCCTTCCTGCCTTCCTTACAGGATTAGGCCAGTAATTTCTTCTAACAACGGGTTCTCCGAACAGCTTAAAATGTTAACAACCGGTTCTAGCGAATAGGTGCAAACTTGTAGAATCCCACCCCTGCTAACAAGTGTATTGAGTAAACAGAATTCAGAATTGTTCATGATACCCTTTTAAATACATTCACTTTTGTAGGGCTATTTAATAGTTGCTTAAGGCAGCAGCAAAAGGCTATTTGAATAGTAACTGTGTTGGACTGTACCTTTTACACGGCAGGAAGAAATTCAGGATGGTACATTTGACAGGGCTATTTTCAAATATGAAATGAAGGCAGGGATGTCACATTTTTGCAGAAAAAAATAGAGGCAGTCCATCTCGTATATTCCAGATTTTTTTGGACTTCAATTACTATTAGCCTGAACCAGCATAAGCAATGACAAGGAGATTCTTTAGAACATCTGGAAAACATTGGATCTGCCTCAGCTGGCACTCTATATCCTTCAAAACAGTTTATTGGGACATTTTTCTGCTTTCTAGCTCTGATATTGAAAAGCTGGGAGGGGGAAACACTCACTGAAGCAAATGACAGGAGAAAAGTACCAGGAGTGAGTGTCAATTGTTCTTTGTTACGCCTTCCTTTTATTATTTTTTTAAATCCACAGCCTCCGGCATATATGAATAGAATGTACCTATGGAAGGAACTCTCTCTCCAACACTTGCATCTTCTTCATTTCAAAGCTGATTTTCTCCCCCCCTGAAGTTTGGCTTGTGTTCCTTGCAACAAGTGTGGCCTCAAGAATAATAGATTTAAAACATTAAACTGAAGGTCTGAGATCTCTGACTACTATTTGGGCTTCAGCCTATTAAAAGAGTGCTTATTTCTCTTTCACTTCTAATGTAGTGCATGAATATTTGAAGAATTCTATGAACTAAGATTCAGTAATATAGAAAGGGATTTTAGCTTTTTATTGCGGACAGACATAGCTTACAGAAGCAGGAAAATGGCTTCCTTTGCTATCAGAAATAGCTCAGCCAGGGCAATTCAATTCCAGCTTATAATAGAGCTTATGAGTCCAAGCTTGGTGTCTATTAAAAACTGGCACATTGTTCTCGTCACTCATGAGTACATGTCTGTCCCAAAGTCACATCATTAAAGATGTGAGAAGACAAAACTGCATGAGACCCTAACAAGGCATGTAACAAGGCCTAGGGAAAGGTGACCCAACATTTCTACAGCTCATCAATTTCCTCTTTGGTTGCTTCAATTCCCTTAGGCAGAATGCACATTGTTCACTGTTGGTGTGAGAGGAAGAAGCTTGGCTCTCAGAATCTCTTTAATGATAATGGTGTTTGTATAATGATGGCATACATTTGTAAACTGCCTTGTTATGATGCTTTCTCTGCCATTACCCACTTTCCTGGTATAGTGGACATCTGCTTATGCTTTTGGTATTCCATGAGGCTGTTTCAGCAAGTCTTTGAGATCTGAAATAGCTTCTCCTATACGGAAATAGTTTTGACCATGGTACTTCCCAGTGCTAACAGTTTGTTGTTGTTGTACTAATTCATATTGTTGTTATTGTTGCTATTATAATGTTTTTTTAAAAAATCTTTTTAATGATGAATAGATGAGGTAAGTAAACCTGTTGGAGCCATTTATAGTTTGGAATGGTGAATAACCTAGTAAATTAAAAACTGGCTCTACTGGAAGGCACTTCCAGTGCTTACATATTTGTTACTGTAATTTTAATGCTTAAAAGTAATATATTATTTATTAAAGTTATTTTAACATCAATAAATTGCTGAAAGCCTACTAGGATTGGGTGGATGATAAACTGCACAAATAAGCAAACAACCAAATCAAACTACTTCTAACCTCCGATTCTCTGATTCCAGTGAAACACCATCTCAATGGAATGCATAATATATAAAACACTATCCTCTTTTCAAATAGTATCAGTGCTTTCTCATGATTAAAATAGCTTAAAACTCACATTAATGTGAATTGTTGGTAGATGTACAGAGATCACATGAACATTTCCAAGTAGCCATGATGTGGGCTGCTTGTAGTGGAGTGTTGGGATGAAAAAAAAAGAAATTTGGAGTATAAAAGGATTTCAGAAAAAAAGATGAAAGTTTACAAATAAGGAATCATCAGAGGAATCTAATTTGGGTTCTGAAAACCCAGCAAAGAATGGCTGGTAACAAACTTTCCAGCTCAAAAAGTAACCTTGGAACAATTGTTCTGTTTTGCCCGTTGAATGAAGTATAGTCTGGAATAAAACATAAAGTTAATGACAGAAGCAATAGCAGTATGTTGCTATTACAAATACTTAAGAACTGTCATTTTCTTTGTTTTTCAAGAATGTTAGCTTCATAGTTCTGAAGCATAGTTCTGTTATACCATTTTTCCTTGAAAAAACTAAAATAGAAAAACTAAATAATCTGAACATTTTGTACAATGTATATTATGAAGCATTCTTTACTGATCTACCTTTAATTTCTAAGCATTGTTATTGGCATCTTTTTAATGAGCTTTATTTGTTTTCATATTTTGTGAAGAAGAATAGAAAATATATGAAAGTCCACTAGATCTTTGTTAATGTGACCCATTAGAGAGAAGCACTGTTGTGTAAAGATTCTTGAAACATCCAAGGTCAGACACAAAATCTCTGGGATGCATAAGTGGGTTAACAAACTAAGCAAAGGCAGCTGAAGACAGATTTCCCCAGGCTTGTGGTCCTCCAGGCTTGTGGTTCTCAGACTTCTAGAATTTGCACCCGCATGGGTCTTATGGTGAGTAGTTCAACACATTTGGAAGGCAGAAAATTAAGGTAGATTTCCTCAAAGCATGCTTTGATTTCCATCTTGGAAATTCTTTAGTGCTGACATGCCTGTATGTCTGGAAGAACTCACCCCAGCGATCTTGCCACAGCCAATTGTGGGACAATTCAATAGGGGATAACTGAAGAGTAGAATTGCAGCTAACTCCAGCTTTGGGGATGTCCAACTTGAGCAGGTTCAGACCTAAAGCAAGACAAGGTCTACTGCAATTCATTTGTTCTTCTCTTGAGTTATCCTGGGTTGAATTATCCATGGTGAGTTGGCTGTGGGGAATTGTCCCTCAGTGAGTTGTCCAGGGTGATTCGGCTGGGATGAGATTTGTCTTAGATCCTGTATGTCTTTGCTGAAATAGTGAGAAAGTACTTCCTAACATGAGTTCTATGAAGCTGTATTATAAAGTATTTGGTCTATTTGGAGATTCCTTTTTCGGCAGGAAATTAATTGCAAACATTCTTGGCTGTTACTGTTGGCAGCACTTGTTAAATCTGACTCCAATATGTGCATGTCTATATCCATATATTTTTATGCAAAAATAATCAGTAGGTAATATTAATTACAAAGCTGTAATTAATGAAGAGAATTTTAAAAAGACAGGAATCATTCTGCAAAATTGGGGAGCAAGCTGAAGAGGCAACCATGCAGTTTAACATATTCTTCTGAGAAAAGGACTTTCCATTTTGATATAAGAAAATGAGACATGATTACATCAAAAATATGACCAAAAAGGAACACGGGGGAGAAAGGAGAGCAAGTAGAAAGGGAAGGATCCAAACGCATGAAAGTTCAAACAGCCTGTAAGGCACAAGCACTGCACAAAAGGAGGATCGTAAGCTAAGCTCAAAAATGCAGAGATGGGACCGAAACAGGGTGAGAGCGAGAATATAGGAGGGAAAAGAGTAATACTTGGTCTGTGTAAAAATCTAAGAGAAAAAGGCAGAAGAAAAAAGGTTGTTTTTGCAATCTGCATTTGCTTGGTTTCTTTTTTTCAAAAAAAAGGATCTCACACCTGATATTCCTCGTTCCATCCATTTCGGTTCACCAAGGACAATGAAGAAAGCCTCCTGCCTTTCGTATTCCTCCTCATCAACTATTTTAACCCTTATGGTCTTCCTGTAGGGACAAGAAGAAAAAGATGGGTGTACAGTGGGTAGCCTGGTTGGGAACAAATTCAGCAGCAGCAGTCGACACTACTACTACCCCTACCACCACACCTTCTCACATGCAGTCTGCTTCTGCCACTGTCTTGGTGGTCTTTCACTTGCTTTCTAGGACATATCAGTTGGAGCTGATCTTTAAATGAATTAGAGAACATTAGAGGAAGGAAGGAAGGAAGGAAGGAAGGAAGGAAGGAAGGAAGGAAGGAAGGAAGGAAGGAAGGAAGGAAAGAGGAAAAGAGGGAGAGGCAAAGAATGAGGAAGAGGAACCTTGTCTATAGTGATGGTTAGTGAAAGGTGACCTCTGCAGCATATTTAGTCAAATGCCACATGGTAATAACAGTTCATCAACTGGCTGAACTATGGCTAATCCAGAACAGCCTACAGGTAGAGATGGGACAAGCATCCTTAGCATATTAGATAAAAAGCCAATTTTTCTCTGTCTTGAACAGTGGGTGGAGAGTGCAATAAGACAGAATTAAAATATCCTTTTAACATACAGGCACACACATGCACAAACTCAGGCACAAAACAACCAGGACTTTCCCATCTGGATCTTTTTATCTGCAAAGGCAATTTGGTTTTTTCACCCATATCTGATACAGTAATTTCTTTACTGAGAATTGATAATTCATTTTGGCTGACTGAACTGCTCAGTGCTTATGAAATTCAATGTTATAAGGGTATGGGCAACATATAATACAACCTATGTGAGTATCATGCAATGACACAAAAGACACCCTTATAAAAATGAAGTTGAAATTCTATACCCATTTAGCTAGGAGTAAATCCTATTAAATTCAGCAGTGTTCACTTTTACATCAACATGCTTCAGAATCGCTCAGACACTTTATTTCTTCTTCTTTTCTTACCTATTTTTTTAGTATATGAACATGAAGAATGACAAAGAATTAATACTAATGGTTTCCCATTTTCCTTATAAGTTATCTATTTATATTAATTGGGTTTCTGATTGAAACCCTGGACTAGTTCTAACAATCTCTGTTGTTATTTTCTCAAGGAATCCTAATTATTTCCTTCAATTTGTGGAAAGTGCTAGATCCTGATATATGCCTGTAGCCTCAAAATGTTGGGAATAGAAATACAACATTGAATTAGCTTTTTCAGCCAAGCAAGAATCTGTATTAGCCATAACTCTTTCATATAACCTCCAGAATAGTGAGAAATCTTGAATGTATTTTTAGGATTGTGATTCTCAATTTTCACATTTAGTCACATGTTTAGATTGATTGGAGCAATTTTTTTGTCAAATTACAGAAAATGAAGAAGCATTTAAGGGAAAGAGATTTTGACAAAAAAAACAACAACCCAAAACTGTATGCATTCTACACATCTAGTCTTCTGTTCACAGGTTGTTCACAGCAGCTTCCATATCAATTGGCCATACAGACATCAGGCTAATATCAAAATAAATGTGTGATTCTGAAGGAGCATTCTTGGGTGGTTCAGTGAAAAAACATTTTTTGTTCCAACACTTTATGCAAAATGTCATAGCCTAAATTAGCCTTTGAATTAATCAAACAATTTGTAGGGTTTCAAAAAGCAGGCTGAGGACAGGCCATTTAGAGACAAGCAAGCGTTTTTATACACATGAGTATAAAGGGATTTGCCATATTGATCAGCACATGTGGGAAGACTAATTTCAAATCTCTGTTCAACTATATACACACACCCCGTTATTGGAGGAACTGAGCCAAGTCATTATCTCTCTGCCAACTCTATTGCTAAATAAATAGCTTTTAATTAGAGGAAATATTTAGTCCCCTTCCATGGTACATTGAACTGGCATGGATTTGAAGTTAAAAAGCTATATGATTTTATCAGAAGACAAGAATGATATTTTTAGTATGTTCGCCCATTGATTCATAAAACATCTTGTTTTGTACAGAAAAATGAATAACCATTTTCTTTTGCAAGGCAAGAAACTATTATTAGTATGAAGATCTTGGGACAATGATAGGTATGCTAAAAGCACGTTGAGCTGGAAGACTTCCAATATGTATATAAGTTTGTATCGTGCTGCAAGGTTGAGCTCTATGGCCTATTTCTATAGTGTTGAAGATGGATTTGAAAACCCCAATGCCCCATTACTTCATTGACATCCTTCAGTCAAATCAGCACACACACACACTCATGCCCGCACACACGCACTGCATTATCAGCTAAACAAAGCACTATCTTGCTAACTTTCATCAGTACCATGTGACAGGCTGTGCAGATACAGCAGTGTTAAGGATAGAGCAATTGGAAAATTAACAAAAAGAGGCCATTGATAGCGAGAAAAGAAAGGTAGGAAAGAAGAAAAAGAGGAAAGAAGAGTGTTAATGTTAGTTGGGAGAGCCAGTACTACACCTTTCTGTAAACTCATATCCATCATTCGGGGACCCATCAGCTCAATGAAGAAAGTCTTGTTTTTTTCATACTCCTCATCATCAATTACCTTGATGTGAATAGTTTTGCTGTGAATGGAAAAATAATAAATGTCATAATGGGGAGAAAGGGGTGAGCAAGCCGGGCAAAAGAGGGAGAAAAGAGAGAATTTAAATGGTCAAAGCTTACTCACCCATTATGGAAAAAAAAACCCCAAAGAATATTAATTTTTATATGCTGGCTGGCTAATCTGAAACAGCATTTGCACAGACAATGGAAACAGATCGTTAAAAAAATATTCCAGCAATAGCATCTCAGATATCCAGTCATATCTAGAATTCTATTGAAAGCTTTCACATTTAATTAAAAACAGAAATACATGTCTGTTGCTGTAATTTATGCAATGCATAGTGTATGTTTAAGGTGTTCTTAAGTAATTTGATGCAGCTTTAAGCATTTTTGCTTTACTAGAATATTAAAAAGCATATTATCTATCATCTAAAAAAGAGCCTTGGTGGCGCAGTGGTTAGTGGTTACTGCAAGCTACTCCCACTGCAATTTGGCAGATCGAATCTCACCAGGCTCAAGGTTGACTCAGCCTTCCATCCTTCCGAGGTGGGTAAAATGAAGATCCAAATTGTTGTGGGCAATATGCTGACTCTGTAAACCTCTTTGAGAGGGCTAGAAAGCACTATAAAGCGGAATATAAGTCTAAGGGCTATTGCTATTTATCTGTCCGTCCGTCCATCCATCCATCCATCCATCCATCCATCCATCCATCCATCCATCCATCCATCCATCCATCCATCCATCTATCTATCTATCTATCTATCTATCTATCTATCTATCTATCTATCTATCTTCTAATCCCTCATTTTAATCTATTTTCCCCCTTAATAACTGAAAAGTTGAGATCCATATGCCACAATGATTGTGAGAGAACAATTTCCCAACCTACCCAACAAAAATTGTTCTGTTTGTTTTTCAAAAGAAGCCTCCAGGAGCCATTCTAACAAGGAAGAGAAAACTAAAATACCTCCTTCCTATCTTCTACAGTCCTAGTGCTGGTCAGCTTTCCACAATGGCTGCTCTTTACAGAATAAAATAAATAAATATTTGCACAATGCACTAAGCCATAATCTGGGTTGGGTTTACTGTGGAATATATACTCACCCATTAAGATCTGTTAACTGTGATTCATGACTAGCATTGATGATTTTACCTAGTTTTGAAAATGAAACAGCTGCAAAAAAACAACCAAGCTCAGAGAGTACCAAGGACCGCTTACTGTGATTAATGGCTTGCTATTTAGTGTGAAATGAGTCACTATACTCTTGGCTTGGAAAGATATCTGCCTCAGGGATCCCAGTGGCATTTTGTGGTATACAAACCACATTTGTGCATGGATATTCAGAAGCAAAGCCATCAATGTTTGTGGATGCTATTTTTTTAAATCTTATCTATATATAGTAGTTTTATATACTACAGACTCCATAAGGATTCCCAGCTTTGTTTACAAAGTCGCATGAACTTAGCCAACAAACAAAAATAAGTACATGAGAATAAATATAATATCCACTTTGGTGTCCTCAACCTTATGATTCCTTGACAGAAATGAATGACCAATTACGAGCTGTGTTGGTGCAGTGGCTAGAATGCAGTACTGCAGGTTACTTTGGCTGACTGCTGGCTGCCACAATTTGGAAGTTCGAGTCTCACCAGCTCAAAGTTGACTCAGCCTTCCATCCTTCCAAGATCAGTAAAATGAGGACCCAGATTGCTGGAGGTGATATACCAACTCTGTAAAGAGTTTGGAGAGGGTTGTAAAGCACTGTGAAGCGGCATATAAGTCTAAGTGCTATTGCTATTCCACAAAGTTAAAACAAATGGTTTGGTATGAATTCAAGCCACCAAGTGTCATGATTTGTTTGACTTTCATACTTCCTGAAAATCAAGATACATTATTAGAGTATGGTTAAATATACTGCATAAACATATCCCTGTAAAGTGTTTTGGTGGAGTGGTTCGTGATTATCTACTTCATCCTCTACATTGATTGTATTTCCTATTAATTTCCCAAACAAGTTTCTAACTAGGTCCAGATTTGTTTACTTTGTTCAGCCAATCAGCAAAGCCTGGTTCAATGCTTATAACAGTTTACTGCCTTCAAAAGCTATCAGACAATGAAAGCTAATTATGATAAAGCTGCATTTATGTATTAGAGTACCAGCATAATTTCAAACTATTTCCCCCCCTAATTATGGCATTATTTTAACTCCATGTTCTTTCTTTGAAAATAACAAAACTAAATAATCTAGACCATGGGTGTCAAACTCATGACAACATGTTGTCATGTGATGTATCACAACTTTTGCCCCTTTGCTAAACCGGGGGTGGGTATGGCCAGTGCATGACATATCTGGCCTATGGGCTGTGAGTTTGACATCCCTGATCTACCATTCCTTATATGTTGGAGTTATACCACTAAGAATTCTTAGCAGCACAGCCTTTTCTGTTTCAGTATATCAGTAAGTTGGAGCAGGCTGGCTTACATAGTAATATCATGTTTTGAACTTCTCAGATAAGCACTTAAAAATTCATTCATTCATTACCTTTGATGGATGTGGGGTTGGGTTGCCATAAATAGTAACAATTAAAAGGAGAGTTTTTATAAATTCCTAGAGATATTATATTCTAGATAGAATTTCTATTTCATTTCTCGGAATAGCAGTCTTATCTTTGTGGGAACACAGAATTGTTGAGGAAGGTCTTGTCATACTTCAGAGGAATGCAGTGTTTCCAAATTTCCAAATCCCAAAACATCTATTTTGCCAATTCAAAAACCAAAACATCTCTTAGAAACCTTAAGGACAGAAACATAGATATAAAATGTCTTCCCCCACTCTGACAATTTTCATCTTCATGCAGGAATAACAACTTTTTAAGCAATTTCAGAATAACAAAAGGTGTATGCTAGAGTAAAAGAAAATGTTGAAAAAAAATATTGTGATGGGGCTGGCTAGAAAAACTCTAGGCTTTTTGTCTGGATCAACACATATTTAAAATTATAATTGCAAGTTATTTAGTTATTTTCATGTTGTCAGTATAAAAAGGAGTTCAGTGAAGCATAATTTTAAGCAATTACCTCTCCCACTACAACTTCAACACTGTCTACGCTATTGAGAATTATCCCTTGATGACCGTTTTTAGGATTCAAGATGCTTGTTTGGAGAGGTATAAACAGAGAAAAAATTGATAGTGAGAAGCTTTCTAGCCTAGTGGTGCTTCCTTAAGATATTTCAAATTGCTATGGCTCATTTAATTGCTTATGATCATAATTATATTTTAGTATTAATTTTATTTAATGGCTTCTTAGCTGTTCCAAGAGCTTGTGCTGAACTCTATAATAAATCAGTAGGAAGTAAGAATGACTGGATACCAATCCTATATGGAACACTAAAGTGTTGGAGCTTTTTTGTTTTAAAAAAAGAAAATGCATTGCATCCTATATGATTCCATTTAATACAGAAGGGTCTATATGGGAATCGGACCTATTCATGAAGGAACAAGTTTTATTTATCTATTTATTTAAATGGTTATACTTCATATTGATCTCAAGGTGAGATATGGGAAGGACATTTTTATTCATTTGATTTTTTAAAAAAATCTTTCAGCGTTCCAGATGCTCACATTGTGGTTACCCATCAAATGCAGGCAGGGTCAAGGAAAAAAGCCTTTTTTGCTCTGTCCCTGTCCCTACAGAACATTCTACAACTGGAGGTGAGAACTACTCTTTTCCTTTTGGCCTTCTGGAAGGATATTAAAATCTGCTGTCAGTTCTGGTGATTGCCCTAATTAAATCATTAGCCTCAATCCAAGCTTCAAAAGAATCCAATCCATATTGGAATCCATATGAGGAGCAACATGTCGGCATTATCCCAGTTGAAGCCAACTCTGACACATGTGATTTATGGTCACCTGTGACCCTGTTTCCCCCCCCCAGGTATGTCATCAATCAGATTCTCCAAGGAAGCAAGTTCACAGACTGGGTGTCATCAATCACATTCTCCAATGAAGGATTTCCGCAGACAGAAGATCAGGTAGCCTAGCTACAATTTTTGTAAGATAAGCATGGAATGTACTTCTGGTCCCACCCCCTTGCTAATGGCAATTCGACATAGGAATGCTTTATGAGTTGATATCTGGTTTTGCTGATTAGCCTGGGGCCCTGAGGAGGGTGCTCACTATTAGGAGGTGGCTGATGGGCTAAGAAGACCTGATCTCCATCCTGTCTGGCTCTTACCTCTCTTAACTTTTTATTATAGTACAAGTTGTTTTGATAAAGTTTTATTGGGTTTTAACAAAACATAGCAAAAAAACCCATCTTTGAGTACAGCATGATTCCAGGTTATCACATCTCTAAACAGACATAATCTCATATACATATTCATCTTATATATTCAGTTTCATATCTTATCACTCTTTTTTTCAATTTCTCAATATTATTTTTCCCCTTACTTCCCTTAATCATCTTTTAAAATTATCTCATTTCTTTCTAATTCAATTGCATTTCTTTTCCTAGATTTCTATATCTTTTTATTCATTATACTTATACTTTCATCTGTTATATTTACAATTTCTTATATTCTCTTCCATCATCACTGAAAAGCAAGATTCCCCTATAATTGCCAATTGTAGTGTGGCACCTTTAAATCTCATTAAACATTTAATTTATACATTATGAAATTGTAACATTCAATTTCTAATATCTATTTTGTATCATATAACTCTCATCAACCGAATTCCGCTTGGTACTTCCCCTTAAAAATACACACAAAATTCTAAAATATGCAGTTCAGCTTCCTTCGGGTATTATCCCACGTCTAACACACTTTGTTGCCACCCAATCAAAGCCACAAAACAGGCAGAAGAAACCAGAAACACCAATCAAACAAACTCCAAGTCCAATAAACACAGACCAAGACTCCCAATCAATCAGGATGTAGAAAAAACCATCCTGGGACAACAGTAGGCTAGCCTCAAATTTAAAACTAACGGCTGTGATAGCCTGACCCACATACGAACTCAATACAGAAGCCTGATGATGGCAGATGAGATTCTGCTGAAACGTTGCTACAGCTTTAAAAGCACTACAATGATGTGGGACAATACCCGAAGG
Organism: Laticauda laticaudata; assembly: GCA_004320025.1. Taxonomy (NCBI): domain Eukaryota; kingdom Metazoa; phylum Chordata; class Lepidosauria; order Squamata; family Elapidae; genus Laticauda; species Laticauda laticaudata. The sequence continues at coordinate 38,610 of BHFT01051860.1, forward strand.
AAGCTGAACTGCATTCACACACACACATATATAGGTATCTCATATTACATTGCAATATATATTGACTTAAACTGCACTATTCCCTCACTGTTAGTGCTCGTCAACAATGAGGCTTGGTTATGTTTCACATGGCTATGAATTTCTCTCTAACCCTTGCAGCTCAGTATTTTGAATAGCTTTTCTTTAGAAAAAAATAGGATTTAAGCAGACATTACTACCCTTCAGCTCCCATCATCATTTTTCTGTGTCTTCAATTGAATCTTCTCAGAAAAACAAAATGCTGCACTATCAACCTTGGTGATTAAAATGCAATATTGCAGGCTAACTCTGTCCACAGCCTGCAGTTTGATCTTGACAGAGCTCAAGGTCAACTCAGCCTTCTTTCCTTCCTTCTTTCCGAGGTTGGTAAATGAGGGCCCAGACTGTTGAGGCCAATATGATGACACTGTAAACTGCCCAGAGAGTGCTGTAAAGTACTGAAGGGTGTAATATAAGTTAAGTGCTATTGCCATTCCTATCATCTTCAAGGAACAATTCCAATAACTGATATCCACTGCATGAAATAACCTTCTAAATCACAAGAGATATCGAATGAACAGCTTTATGCCAATCCCAATTAGGTCCCTTATTATTTTTCCCAAATCCATCTCTAATATCAAGAATACTGAAGGAGCCAAATCAATATCAGTCTTGTGTATGCCATCAGTGGGGAGTTGGTGTGCTAATAATTATCCATAATTTCCTACAGAGGAATATGAAGTGACTATTACTAATTTCTTCCTTATTCATCTTTTCTATAACCGTGAGTCTACTTTATAGATTTCTTCTCTTTTCATGACTGTAATATTTATATTAATTATAGAAGTAGCACCAATGGTAGTTCTGGGTGCCTTCTGCAACATGGGAGACTAGATCTCTGTCTCAATAGGATACAGTTTAAAATCTGACAATGTAAAAAAAAAATAAAGGAAGGATTGAAGTTAATGTAAACTTGGAAATAATATGCAATTGTTTAAATTATATGTGTTGGCTGAAGGCTTAATTGTAGTGGGGAAGGGGAACTAGATCTAAACAAAAGAATACTCTGAGGAGTGTCTTTTGAAGGAGGGCAGGGGAATTGCAGGATGCAAGAGATGTGCCATAGCACCTGTTCTGGAAAAGCAGCTCCAAGCTCACCGGGAAATAAATCTTTATGAATTGTTGAACACATTTTCCAATAACTCTAACTGAAACACAGGCAAGCTACCTAATCAGCTTGTGAATACAAGGGGAATACATAAAAGGAAATTGAGTTATGTCTCAATACCTTTGTGTGTGTATGTGTGTGTTGCTTTTCCCCCCTCTAAAAGTGATGCAGCAGCAGTGACCATGCTTGGAAGATCTCTTCTGTGTGAATGTGGAAAGAATTTACATAGAAGCAAAGCTAGATTAAGAGTGTGATTAAATAGCCTATGGCAAATGAGTGATGTTGTTGACTTTGTCAACAATTCATTATAGTTCAGTTCATCAACAGGAATGATGCTACCATAAAAGAGATAGATATCATGATCAGAGGAGTAGAAGTAGAATTGGCATTCTAAATTGCCTAAGATTATGGTTGGGCAAGGAATAAGGAAGAATTATAGTACTGAGAGAGAGAAAAAATAATCATAGCAAGGAAGTTTCAGATGAAGGAAGACCTGTGCATGCATTTAACAGTAGTTGGAGATAAATGGTATGCTACAGAGAAAGGAACAGTAAGCATACAGGATTCTGGGTGTGGAAGGGGAAAAAAGCCATAGCAGCATATAAACCATTGAAAACTTGCAAGAATGTAATCAGATAATTTTGTAAAGGGAAAAAATGGGAATCCCTTTCCCAGGTCCAGAAATATTTCCCATTTTTGGAGTGCATGCATGGGTACTTTTAGATTCTAGTCTTATCCAGCTTTAAACTTCTGTCCTTGAAAAACCATGGAAATACTGTGCAATATAACAGCTGTGCATTTCTGGTTTACTGAATACCAATTGGCTAGATAATTGCAATTTTGTTGAAATTTTGGCCATGTTGAGAGGGGGAATTCACTGGAGAAAGCAATAATGTTTGGAAGAGTTAGCGGTAAAAGAAAACCAGGGCACCAAAGGACATGGTGGCTGGACATCAAATCTGACAGCAGCCAGAGCGTAGAACAATTCAAAGAAATAGTGCAAAGAAGTAGTGGAAGATCTGGAGACCTGGCCTACAGAATCATCAAGAGCTCGATATGACTGAATGGATAATATCATCACCATCAAGTTGAAATTAAAATTGTATTATATGTTGCACTATGTGGGAATCCAGAAACAGAAAACAACATATACTTCCATTATCTGCAATATGTTCATGTATGATGTATAGTTAATGCACAGGAATGCTTAAATGAAAATCCTTTTTTGAAGTCTGCTTTAAGTTATCAGCCTCCACTATCTGACATCACTTTCAGTGTGCTTATTGTTTGTCATCTCAACTGTAACTACCAGTTTGACCTGGTGGGTGGTTTTGATTAATACCAGAATAAATATGGATGCCACCCTCTCTCTTGTTGTAATTACTCTATGTAATTAGAGTAATTCTGGCTATCCATTTTTGCCATCACTCTGAAGTTCAGGCTTCTACGTCAAGTATGGTTTTCCTATAGTGAGTAGTGTTGATTACTTTTGTTCTGACAAAAGCCTTAATTCTCTCTCCCAACACACATGGACAAAATCCTCTTCTCAGATACTGTATATTGCTTTCTTTCCATTCATTAAACAGAAGAATGTCATCTCTCCCGATGGATCACCCATTAAGAAGCAGTATACCCCCATATTGGGAAAGAGTGAGAACTTAGAGGAATATAACTGCATAATGTGTCAGCATGAAATGTAGGAAATATAACAAAACATATTCAGATTATATAGGAAATTACAAGATTTGGCAATGAAAAAAAATAAGCAGCAGAAACCACAAGTAGGGACAAAAGGACACGTAGGGCTTAAGAAGGCATAACTCTATGGGGCAAAATGGCACTTATGCTCAAGCAGGGTGCGTCTCCATAGCCAAATAAACACATAGACTAAAAGCAAGATAGAACTCCCCAAAAAGATAATAGCTTTGTGAAATTCTACTTCCCTATTTCTGGAAATTGTATAAAAGATCATGCTTTGTTGTTGTTCGGGGTCTCGGCTCCCTTAGCGGCTGGGACTTTTTTTGTTGAAGCACCTCAAAAAAAGTTCTATGAACGTTGTGTCTGACTCTGATTGGCTTCTGTGCCAAGCTGACTCATTTTTGGGACAACATCCCACTGGAATTTAAAGAAAAAGATCAGTCTGCATATTGTATATGTATGTAGTCTGTATTTCATCATCCAGTACTACTTATGTGCTTTTTAATGGAAAAGTATCCACCACCACCACCATTATAAAGTTCGAGAGTTTTGGGGTGACACTGATTTCAAAATAGAGGAACATAACAGAAGAAGCCAAGGAAACAACCAAGAGAGAAGATTAATTCAAGAAATAACACATAACTTCCTGCATGCCTCCAATTAAACTTTGGTAGTGATGGCATTCAAAGCAAGAAAGAAATTCAGGTACCATATTCTTTCATGTAGTTTGGTTGAACCTGCACTGAGAAATTAACCCAGCCACTGACAAATAATTGCCTCCTGTGGGATTGTGTGAAACAGATTCCTGTAAGAACAAAAGTACCAATGCCAGCATCTGTCTTTTAAGGCATTGATTGCTTTTACTTACCTTACAACTGCCATCAAAACTCAGCAAGTTTGTGTATAACATAATTTCCTTAGATAAAGTAAATAAAATCCTTCAATTCAGTTTTTATACCATCGTGACACTCAGTGAAATCCAAATGCTACTGAACAAGAATAGTCTTTTCCTACACTAATGTGTAGTTAGTTGCAAGGTCCCAAAATGAAAGATCTATAGGCGTAAATAGCTCCACAAATCTAGTGATTAAGCCACTGGTAACGAAGTGTAAGGAACTGCCAAAGGTTGACAAACACAGCTTTTATTGAAAACATAGCACTTCTTACAGAAAGAACAGACAACTAATTAAATACTTTATGATAGACATTGCTATTACTGAACAGCTAGAATTGGAGGTATGGGCAGAAGGAGTATTAAATGCTAATTGAAGGGATTTAAGCAATTACATAGTAGATTTTGTGCAAGGAGTTAACAGTGGTTCCAATCTCATTGCAGATATGTATTAAACTGTGATAGATGATTTGTAATTTTGGAGAAGTAAATCATATACAATGTTATACAGTTACAATCTTTCAGACAATATCTTTAGGTGCAAACTCAATTTGGCATTTTATTAAATGGCTACGAAAAATTGGAACTCTGCTCCCTTGTTGAACACCTAACAAAATCTTTGATTTATGAAACGTAGTATGTATCCCTGTAGTAGGGATAGAGATAAGAATCCTGCCAGGGATAGGATCAGGGGGTTCTGGTGATGCCTTTCAACACATTTGCCAACAACAACAGCAACAACAATGATTGCAGATAAGAAATTTGCTCAGGGATGCCCAATCTATCATTCCCCCATGTTGTCCTATTCCATACTGTTAGCTGACCAGAACATCAAATTGTTTTAAAGCTTTTATCTAAAGGCAAGCTATATTTAGTTATTTTTTTTTTATCTTTTAGCAGTCATATGATGTTGCCATGGAGATGGTGATAAAGATGAAATGCTGGAAGAACTGGGAGGAGAGGAAGATGAATTGTGATGATCATAGAATCATAGGTCTGAAGGTCTTCTAATCCAACCTCCTTCCCAAGGCAGGAGACTTTATGGCATCCCTGACAAATGGCTGTCCAATCTTTGCCTGTATCCTCCTGTGATGGAGCTCCCACAACTCCAAGAAGGAAGCTGTTCCACTGATTTATTGTTCTTCCTGTCAGGAAATTTCTCCTTAGATTGGATCTCTTTTAAATGAGCTTCCATCCATTGTTTCTTATTTTGCCCTCAGGTGCTTTAGAGAATCAGTTGCCTCCTTCCTCCCTGTGACTGCCCTCAAGTATCAGAAGACAGCTATCATATCACCTCTAATCCTTTTCTTTGTTATGCTAGACTTACCTATCATTCCTGATATGATTTAGCCTTCAGTGCCCTTATCATCTTCTCTGTACTCTTTTCTATGGCCCGGCACCTGTTTTGCATCACGGTGTCCAAAATTGGATGCAATATTCAAAACCTGACCTCACTAATGCAATATAGTATAAAGTAGTAAGGGCAGCATAGAGCAGTAGTCCTAGACCAAGGAGTTTGGTCTTATTCATAACAGGTGGCTTCCTTAAGGATTTCAATTTGCTTTGTGATATGGAAATCAGGCAACCATGTCTTGATTGGACCATGTGACTGATTTTTGGGGGTTGAGGGAAAACATTTCCTTTTAATTAGGAGGAGACTATGGGAACCTTCAGAGTCGCTTTTCACCAGATCTGTGCCAATGTGATATATCCAATAAAGCTATTCTTTGAAGAATCCACCTTCCTTAGAGTTTTGCCTGCTATGGATCTGTTCTGTTGTGGGAATGAACGACTCGAGACCAGTGATACTTCAGCTCTTTTATTTTTCTCTCTGTGACTGCTCTTCAGCGGAACCGCAGCAACCTCTTTTATAGCGGCTGCTCGTGGCTCACACCCAATGACAGCTCTTCAAATTTCCTGCCGTCAGGCGGACCAATCAAAAAGAACTATATCAAGTTTTCAAATATATAACACCCCTCCCCATGTGGTCCAGTCCAGCCAATCAGGCTTCCCTATGTTACGTAATCACGTAAATAGGCAGGGCTCTTATGGGTTCTATTGAACCTGCGCAATTCCGCGAAGATATCGGCTGTGTCCTGTTTTTCGACCCTGCGTTCAGATGGGCCGTCGCCATTGTTCTCCTGTCCCCCTTCTCTGGTTGAACCCTCCTGGGAAGTAGCCAGTCGCGCAGCTATGCCGGCTCCCGCCTGTCTATTCGGGCTGGTGAGTTCAGACGTCGCGCTGCTTCCCCGCTCAGGGAGTGGCTTCACAGCCTGATTTTCCGCTCGCTGGTTCCTTCTTCTCTGAGTCATCTCTTCACGATGCTCGATTGCGATATCTCGTGGCGCTTTCTTGCTAGTGGTGTTGGCTTGCGCTGATATTGTTGCGCTCGTAGCTTCATTTTATCATTTCTCGTCTGTTCTGTGGAGGCGTCTTCCCCCCTCCCCTCTCACTTTTGTGTTGAGGGTCCCCCCCACTCTGCTGTTGTAGTCTTAATTGGTTCTAATGTTTGATGCTGGTTCTGCGCTGTGTCTGTGTGTGTGTGTTGGTGTTCGTGTAGCTTGTGTCTGTGTTGGGTTCCGTTCGCCTCTTCCATCCCTTGGGTTATTAGTGTTCTCTCTAAATACTCTTCACTTTCTGGTGTCTAGTCTCCTCGCACCATGTCTCCTCCACGTTTTTTCCCTCTCCATGTCTGTACTCTTGTGGTAAGTTGACCGGAGACTCCTCCCTTCATCTGCGTCTATTTTAGCTGGTTATCCATAGTGGGTCCCCTGTTGACGGTTTTTTGTCACAGACAGCGTAGGTCCCCCTGTGTCCAATATGTACGTCTCCCGGCATTACCTTCACTGGAGCACAGTCTGCTCACGCATGCTCTTTTCAGGGTTTAATAGTAGTCGGAGTCGTAGTCCTGTCCTAGGTGAGACCTCTAGGTTTTCTGACCCATTAACTTAGTGTTGAGCTGGGCTTTTCATGGAGTTGTGGGTTTGGTGTAATCTGCTGTAGAGTTAATAGATTTAAATAAGTTCCTTCTTCTGTTCTGTATATACGCACAGCTGTCCTAGATTATTTTGTCAGTGTTATCCTTATTCTATAACGAACCAGTGGCAGTTCCGCCCGTCCGTTATAGCCAGCCGGAGCCAGGCGCGTGGTTAGTTGCATGCCTTATCCTTTGTTCGGCACCAGAAGGGAACCTTCAAATGCGGTCCAGTGCCGTGAATTGTCGGGCCTGTTATCTATATATATCACTCAGAATCTGAGAAACCCATGTGGTCGTGAAAATGCATTCCTTAGGTGTTTTTTGATTCATCCGGCTTCTGTTGTGGTGACGTGCGATGAAACCTTACCTCTCAACCAATGTGCGAGTAACGCGATCGACCACTATCAAAACAATGGTCGTGTCCCTCATTGCTCTCGCTGCGAAGTCAATGTGTATGTCTCGACCATGGGCCCTCCGGTGTTTCCCAGTCATCGATGGACAAGGTGCTGCAGCAGGGGGTGTAAGGTCTAGATTTTGGCATTTGCTTGCACGTTTGCTGCCCACACATCGTCGCAATCAATCCCATTATCCTCCCTAGGTTCACCATACATAACTCCTGGCCACACATACAGTAACTCCCGGGCAGGACACTGTCCGATCGTTACCTATGCGCATTACTCCCCGCGCATATATTCACCTGCAACTACTGTTTCAAGTACTCTTATTTCCCTCAGGATATGTCTGGTGATGATCACTCCCTATTCCCCCCCCACCAGTACACATCCCCTCTTAAATTAGATAGCTTACAGTCGTTTCTAATCCGGAATGGTCTTTGGACAGTCTTCCCAACTCATTTTCTCTCGTTCTCTGGTCCCATCCCTTACCCTACTCCAAATTCTAAGCAATTACATCGACCCCCTGCATTTTTCTCTTTCCCGGATTTTCTTTTCAATATCTTTGCTGTTATGCGTAGTTTTTCCCACCGTCTCGATATTTTGCAGTGATATGTCGCATAACTCCCTCGTCTCTCCTCCTCGCTGGTTGAGCGTGCTAGCAATCATCTTCTAACGTCAAGGACCGAGCTGGGAAACCTGGCACTCAGCTGCCTCGCCATATCACACGGCTGTGTTATTTCTTTCGACTTTGGTCAGTGATTAATCCGTCCCTAGTGTGAGGGCAGCAAGAACTCGGACTCCATCTGTGTCTACTCTCGTTACGCCTTCCATCCCTACCAAGAGTGACAGTATGCGTTGCGCTTTGTATGAGTGTCTACTTGTCTTCCTGCTATTCTACATTCTCTCAAACATGAGGCGCTTTATGAGTCAGTGAGAAAGTTCTGCCGTACCAATGATATTTTGTGGAACCGCGTTTGACTCCTGTTTCTGTTCATGGCCAATCGTTCTCTGTTGAATATGCGCTACCTCTGTAATTTCTCTCTGCTTCTAGTAAAGGGTTTTGAAGTAGACATGCGATCGCGTGCTTTTCGTCTTGCCATGACGACCCGTAATATAGTGGGCACCTGTGCGCGTCATGGCCCCGCTGTATGTCTGAACACGGGTGATGCCTCATTGCAGGTTTAATAAGCTTAGCTACGGGTTAGGTTTGCGCCCTTTCTACCATGCCTTGTATTGTATGAAGCTTACACGAGAAGTCTGATGGAGTGTTAGAGTCCTTTGATTCCTGGGGAAATGTCGGTTTTCTTCTCTTCCCCCACGTCTAAGATCCAGTGTATTCTTTTTATCCAGACTCTGCTGTAACGGTTCCGCTGTCCTTGCCTTCGTGTGGCAAAAAGACATTGTGTAAAAGTTAATCAAGTCCCAAAGAGGATGCTGTCAACCTTCTGTTTTATTTTATGGGCGTCTGGGAGGCTCTTCTTGATGCTGCTCTATTTTCTTTTCCATGGGGTCGTGGATTCACTTCTTTATCTATGAGGTTTCCCAGGAATCCTCAACTTTCAGGATGGGTGGCTAGTTGGCAACTTCTGCTCTTTTCATTTACAGTCCGCCCTCTCTTAATCTTTGTAACGAACTTGCCTCAGCGCGCTCTCCAGTTGTTTTTTTGTCTTTTGGCAGACCTACCAGTACTTTATAGTCATCAAAGAGTATATGGGTACACACCCCTTTGATTCCTTGTGAATAACGCTCCATCAACTTTGGAATCATCCCTGCGGAGCCATCGCTAATCCAAATGTATCTTCTGCATTTGAATGCCCCTCCCTGTGGTCACAATTGTTTTTGTGCTTCTACTGTTTTCTGGGTCAACTGGTAATTGTGGACGGCTTGTGCAAGGGTCCAGCTTCGGCGAAAAATTGTTCGCTCTTCCCCCAACAAATGTAAAAAGGTGTCTGTGACCACCAGAATGAGTCATTGCCGCTTTAGTAGTTGTGTGCGTGTGAGGGTGGCCTCTCTGTATAGTCTCGCAGATGCGCACGGATCCATCTGGTATTAATCGATGACGGTCACAATGTGCAGTCTATCCCACCTTGCACGTGACTCTATTGGCTTGTAGTTAGCCCTGTGCAATAAGTTTATCCAATGTCCATCGATTTTTCGCATATTATATGTGAAGGCCGCGGACTCACCTCGCCTTTAGCCTAATTGGGGCTACATTTGGATTTCAAACTTAATATGAGATAGCGGGACCACTCAGCGGTACTCTGCCTATTCTCTCATGAAGACTCCTGGAATTCCCTCATCAGGTTGTACTTCCAGTCCGCCTCAGTTGACGTTGTTGATCCAAGTCACTCGATCTCCTCGGGTGCAAGACCATTCAAGTCCAGTACTGGGCCCTGCCCGCGCGCGATCCCATGGTCTACTCTATGCTCAAGTGAAGGACCCTTTCTTTATATTTTTTCGCAAGTTGACTTGGAAATGTTAGTCCACAACTGAAGGGATTACTGCTTTCCCTTAGCGGGTCAGTCTTTCTAGTGCACAGTCTTTTCGTCTTCTGTGACGCTTCTTCCCATATCTGGTATCAGACTCTTTTGCGCAGGTGTTCCAACTAAATACCATGGAATAAGGTATGAAACGGAAATCCCACCTCCATTCTTGCCGGTTGGTCTTCGTTATAGTGCACTTGTAACACGCACCTTTTTTTGCATTGGTTGAGCTCGACATGTCCAAAATTATTGTCTGTGTGTTTCCTCTTTTCTAGGGTTACTGAACAGTTTGTCTCCTGCTTCTCAGGCTCCGCGGCTCCCTGTCTGCCCTCTCTCTCGCTCTTGGGGAGTACTTCCCTTCTTCTAGGCGTTGTAGCTATTTCTGTTTCAGCAGACCCTAGCGACTGTGTCCCCTGTCTTTCACAATGTCCTAACATAGCAGCGTCAAGGAATACGCATCTGGGTGCACTCGTACGTGACCTGGTAGCTCTCCGCACCTGGACAACGGAAGGTCTGACCTTCCTTCTCTTCGCTTCGTCTACTTATTTTTTCACTGAGTCTATGTATTCTCTCTTGCTTCTTCATCGGTTTGTGGACATGGATTCGATACTGTTCCCGGTGTCGCTTGTATCGGTTGTTTAGTCCTTAACTCTTTATGGCAGTTGGGTTTTTGAAGTGCCCTCAATAACTTCTGCTTATCTTGCTCTCTGTTGCTAGTGCTCGTAATTTCCCTCTGGGTTTCCTGGGTCTATCCTCTCAATTCATCTGCTGTCAAGATGGTAGGCTGCTGATCTTTTGTGTTGCGCTCTTTCAGCTGCGGTGGCTATCGCCGATCCGGTGCCCAGTTACTCGTTAAGGTGGCTACCCCCAGTCACACTTGGTCCTATGTAGTCAGCTCTATAGCGACTCTTCGGTGATCTCGTGTCCTCTTAGCTTTGTAGTGACCTATCCATCTCCGCACATACCGTACGTCGATCACAGGAGAATCCCATCTCATGGATCCTCGTCCATGTTGAAACCTGCCAACGCAATCTCCCATCCTTAAGCACCGTCAACAAAACGTTCTGCCCTTATTTCCGCTCTCTCCACTTCCTTTCTGGTTCTCGCTCATGTCAGAATCTCGGACTGTGTTCTCTGGCATGTGACGGAGCTCTGGCAGACAGACGGCTGGCGCATAATGGGCTCTCAGTAGTCTGTCTAAATCTGGCCATGCCATTTGCTTCACATCCCGGGGTTTTACCAATGCCTTGGCCATCTTGAATACTGTGGGTCCACAGTGGGTTAGGAAAAAGGCTCTCTTTCTTTGATCGGAGGTTCCTTGTAGGTCATTCCCTTCTAGGAACATCAGGAATCGGTCGATGTAAGAATCTCAGTGTTCCGTCGCTGTGTTGAATGGTGCGGGTGGTGCATTGTTGCCGGCCATCTCATCTAGCTCGGTTCTCTGGCCATGTGCTCAATGGTCTCCTTGTTCAGTATCCCATCCTCATCACCAGTGTTCTGTTGTGGGAATGAACGACTCGAGACCAGTGATACTTCAGCTCTTTTATTTGTCTCTCTGTGATTGCTCTCCAGCAGAGCTGTGGCAACCTCTTTTTTAGCAGCTGCTCGCGGCTCGCACCCAATGACAGCTCTTCAAATTTCCCATCGTCAGGTGGACCAATCAAAAAGGACTACTTCAAGTATTCAAATATATAACAGGATCTATTACTTGGAACCCTGACATATGACACATTTGTCTTCATGGTTGGTCTTGTGACATCAGCTCCAACCTAGTTTAATCTGCTGAATGTTTATTGCTCAGATTGCTCTGAAAGAAAATAGTGAGGGGAAAAACAGCTTGACTTTAAAGCAGTCTCCAGACTCTGCTAAGAGTGATCTCCTTGTTTGTAAATGGAGAAAAAAACATCTGGAATCACTGGGATATAACAAGTACAGAACACCAGAGTGTCATTTTAACAGTGAGCTGATCAGGAAGGCATGATGTTTAGAAGAGTCTGAGGTTTGGGAGTTGTTTGAGTTTTCAGATTGTTGATGATAATCACAATTGATAGAGATGTACAGATACAGAGATTCATTTGTTGCTAGGAGATCTAATTCAGAATGCATTTTTTAAATAAATTTCATCTCATGCTAAACACAAGCATTGTAGCCAGGGCATTGGGCAAGGTGTCTAAATTTCACAGTTTTGTTCATAGGGGATCCACAGGAAAGGGTGATAACAACTTCTGTAGCCACTGAGCCTGGAAATTTTTCATTGTCTCTCCTTATTGCTGTTCTTTCAATAAACCTTTCAGGATTGGCATCAGAAAGTCAAGAAGTAGCTACAATGCAGCATTTTCCAATTCCTAAAATACATCTCAATTGTCTAGAAAAAGAATAGCCATTTGATGAGTTCTCAAGAAAGATATTAGGAAAAGACTGAAAAGTCTCCATTCTAATAAATTGAAATATAAATTGGTTCTAAAATGAAAGGAATAGAATAGCTGAATGTATTTTATTACATTTACCAGTCAGGAATTTATTTTCTCCCTTCCTGATTGGTAAAAAGGTATCTCATTTTATGTTGAGTCAGTTAGCAATTCTTGCATGGACGTGCTGTAAATCTGAGGTCAATATCCCCCAAATTCCAGTATCTACATCTCTCCTTATTTATATATGAATTATTTCCTCTGAATATACCTAACATGGGCACTGAAACTGCTAATAAAATTTTAAAAACCACCTTAATGTAGTTAAATATCATTGAATATCAAATATTAAAAAAATATTGACAAATATTCATGCATTAAAACCCCACAGAGGTTAGGAAGACTATCACTGGTCAGATAGTATAAGAGCTTAACAAGACTCTTTTTCTAGTTTCTTTCAGTTTCAAAAAGACCCAGTGACTACTTCTGGTAGGTACTGTCTGTGCAGGGCCTGAGAATTTGTATTCCAATGCCCTAAAAAGTCTGTAACTCAATGATTCCCTAGGTGGAATATTTCAGGGATAACATGAGACTTAATGAGTCTAACCCAAGCAGTTCTTGACAGTAGTGGAAATAACTAGCTTTCTATAATAGGTAGTCAAGATACTGCCTTGGAACAGAATAGAATAGAATAGAACAGAATAACAGAGTTGGAAAGGACCTTCTGGGTCACCTAGTCCAACCCCTGCCCAAGCAGGAGACCCTACACCATTTCTGACAAATTGCAATCCAGTCTCTTCTTGAAAGCTTCCAGTGATGGAGCTCCCACAATTTCTGAAGGCAAACTGTTCCATTGGTTGATTGTTCTCACTGTTAGAAAGTTTCTCCTTATTTCTAGGTTGAATCTGAATGCTTTAGCTGATGGCAGTTTCTGTCTCTGCATTGATGTATATACAATGGGATCTACCTCTTTTATTTTTGGCAAGAGCAAATTACCTTGTTTATGAGTAGACTGATCCATAATGACAGCCCCATTTGCAAAGTTAGAGACAGCCAAACCTCCATCAGAATTTATAGGAACAGATCCCCTGGACCTGAATCATCTGTTGGGTTGCAAATACTGGCATCCCATTGCTGGAAAAGTGGATTTCCTCAGTGGTCTTAGTTTTGAATAAACATGCTTGTGGCAAAAAAAAAAAAAATCCTTGTTAAATTATCTTTTTATACCTCTTGAGCTCTTTTGGGAAAGAGTGAGAAGCTGGAGGATAACATTCTCACAAACAATTAGTCCCAAGACTGTTGAAGTCCTGTGACATTAGTCTAGGGACAAAAACAAATAAAAGCTGCAATAAAGACACTAGTGGAACAATTTATCAAGCACTCTTCATAAATTCAGTGGTATAGGAGCTCTGCATAAAACTACAGAAACAAAGAGAGGCAATACAGTAGCCAAAGTGCTTGACAGATTATGTTCCATGCAGCCCCAATCATGAGATGTGCCTTCTGGTTTCTGTGTTCTGCTTCCTGGAATAGTTCGATATAAGCATATCATTATTTGTGTCAGAAAACAAGAGCTGCAAGCATTGTTTTGTGTTAGTAATTAGATTTAAAAAAAAAAAAAGCNTTTTGTGTTAGTAATTAGATTTAAAAAAAAAAAAGCATACAGCAAAGGGAAATTATGTTCCAATTTTGTGCATTATACACTCTTCAGTCAAAGTACAATGTGTTTCTCACATGCGGCAATGAATAATGAGGGAAAATGTCTATAATGAGTTGAGAAGCATGGTTTGTCAAACAGCATCACAACATCAGGAATACAACACATTCCCTCCTATAATTGTGTCATGATAAAAATCTCAGTTTGATGCACAGGCCCCTGGCAAATAAGTATAAAATCTTACGGTATCTCTGGACACCTGCATAACTGGATAGAAGCATTCCTGACAAACAGACAACAAATGGTCAAAATTGGGAGCATCCTATCCAATTCTGTTCTGTCAATAGTGGTGTCCCCCAAGACAGTGTTTTAGGACCAACTCTCTTCATACTCTACATAAATGACCTCTGTGA
>BHFT01051863.1:0-37444 GCA_004320025.1 Laticauda laticaudata
TAAACAGCACAAATGTAAGTACCCGCGAGAGCTTAAAAAAACATATATATATATATATATACATATACATACATACATACATACATACATATATGGCAGAGAGAAATCGGTGGGCATTCAAGATTATACCTATAGCAATATCATGGTATTTCTGTAACCCTTGTGATACCTGTTTCCTCACCTGGCTTGCATTTTTGGGCCAACGTATCAAGAAAGACTTAATTAGGCACTCCCTAAGTTTGTTGCTCAAGCTTTCTGGGCATTTTCTCACTATTGAGAAGCATCTTTCAAGGCCACTGTTTTTGATCTCTTTGTCTCTTTGTCTGAGAAACCTGGATAGAAGATGCCTTCTGATTTAAAAAGTTGAAAGGTTTCCCCTGTTCAATCACAATTGATTCAAGGGGTCAGTGCTCATCTCTGATTCTCATTTGAGGGAGCCTGCATTATCTGAGAAATGTTTCCATTATCATGTGGCTTTCCCACCAAAATGGTACCTATTTATCTCCTCACATTTTCATGTTCTCGAACTGCTAGGTTGGCTGAAGCTGGGGCAGGAATGGGCCATCAAAAGCTACTCAGACCTTGAACCAGTGAATAAGACACTGGGCTTGTCAGCTGGAAAGTATCTTATCCATCAAGTCATTGCACTACCTCGTACCTCCGGATTAATGCTATGCTGAACTCTTCCTTACAATTAAGTTTAATTCCCCTTTGAAAGAAGCTTCCATTTTTCTCTTATTCTCAAAAATGCCAAAGAGTTGCTTCTAATCAATTAATCCATCATCCATCCACAAAATTTATTTTGGTGTTTATGCAGCATAAAGTGCAACATTACAGAATAAATTACATAACAGTATAAAAAGGACACTATAATTGTAGTGGTGTGTGGGAATGACCTTGGGAGACAGAGCAATAAGAGGCAGCAAGGGAACAATCAGACAAAAGGCAGCTTAGCCAGCATAAGGAATATGGGTAGGGTAAGACATCAGAAGAGACCATCCCTAGTTTTAGGGCTGTAAAGGAGGTAGGGGAAGCAAAGGACTTTAAGACTTGCAAGGTTCTGTTAATACTAATTCTTATTCTGTTGGGCTTCCTGTCTGGTCTACTTCATATGGCCACCAATAATACTGCATTTACCAATGTGCCAATGGGAGTATTTTCCTAACTCCAGGTAGCAAGCAGGGCCAGTGGGTACCATTTTGTGTATCCCAGCTTTTCTGAACCTCAGTTTCCTTGACCAAGGTCCCATTTTTCTGCACAACAACCAGATATGCTAAATTAAGGAAGATCCTTGCCAGACCTTTGGAAAGTCTGCCTCCCTCCTTTGCTCACTGGACCTAATTAGCAGGTTGCAGGTCAGGCATCTTCCATTCAAGAAGGAGAGGAGCCGAACAGTTCTCCGCTGATACTCCAGTTCTTTGAATTTGGCAGGTGCCCCTTAATAACGGTCTTCCAAGCCTCCATAACTGTGAATATCAAAACACTAAGCAGATCAATAAGATCTCAAGAGCAATAATAAAAAGGGTGTTCCAGGATTAATTGAGTCCTGTGATGGACAACAAATCTTTGCTCATTCATTCAAATTCAAACTCATTCAAATCAAAGTTCAGTGTGCAGTAATAAAAGCTCATTTCTGTTTCAACCTGAAAGAGAATGATTGCTCCTCTTTTTTCTTTTGTTCTCATTCCTTACTGTTTCTGAGATACATGGAGCTGAAACAGGTGTCTCCTTCAAATTCAAATTCCTCCCTATAAGAGGAAATATCTGCAAATACTTTCCCCGTGCACAAATACAGGTCTTCTTCGACTTACAACAGTTCATTTAGTGACCAGTTCAAAGTTACAACAGCTCTGAAAAAAGTGACTTTTGACCGTTTTTCATACTTAGGTGTCAGGGTTCCAGAAAAACCCAACTCCAATTAAAAACTCCGAGACAGGCATTTTTATCAGAGTTTCCTTTTATTAGAGTAGTTATACTGGCACATCTAGGAAATCCGGAATCTAAAAGATCCGAGTTTCCCTCCAATAAGTAAAAAATTACAAATCCATCCCCTGCGCTGATCATTCCATCACATGCCTCAATCACTATCTGTCCCAACTTGAGATGTCCTCTCACCCAGGTGCAGAAATAACACAACCTTGACTTAGAAGAAGAATGCTGTTATGTCTAACCACATACACTCCATGGAATTCCTTCCTCCAATCTTCCCAGGCTTAAGAATGTGGTAGCATGGAAGCTTCTGGTGCTAATATGGCTTCCAAAGCTGGGAACAGGACCGTTACAGCATCCCTGCAATCAAGTGATCAAAATTCAGAGGCTTGGCAACTGGTTCTTAATTATGATGGTCACAGTGTCCTGGGGGGTCACATGATCCCCTTTTACAACCTTTTTTTTTTCTTTTTTCTTTTGTATAATTTATTTATTTATTTACAATGTAAAAACATAAAAATTCAATATCTATATAAACAATGTGCTAACTGGGTACTTTTGACTTTGAGATGTCATATTGGTTTTAGTAAAAATAATATCCTTAACATCAGTAATGATCACATGATAATAGTAATATTTACTTATCCATTTCAATAAATCTTCATTATAAATGATCTTTCTCTTATATTTTTAAGTTTCCAAGTTCTGTTTCCATTATATTTATATACTTATATACTGTGGTTTCTTCCCCAAACCCCAGTCTTTAACCTTAGATTGCCTACCATTGACTTCACCCCTTTCCTAAGAGGTCTGTAGGGGGCATGCATAAGCACATCAACGTGCCTACCATCCCTGTCCTATTGTTTCTTTTATTTTTCTTATATATATCCATGTCTTCATAACTATGTTTTTACTTATACCTATTATCTTGCAAGTAATTGACAAAAATAAATAAATAAATAAACAAATACATACATACATACATACATACAAACAAACAAATAAATAAATACAAATAAATACTTCACAGTGCTTTACAGCCCCCTCTAAGCGGTTTACAGAGTCAGCCTCTTGCCCCCAAACAATCTGGGCCCTCATTTTACTCACTTTGGAAGGACGGAAGGCTGAGTCAACCTTGAGCCTGGTGAGATTTGAACTGCCAAATTGCAGGCAGCCGGCAGTCAGCAGAAGTAGCCTGCAATACTGCATTCTAACCACTGTGCCACTAAGGCTCTATTAAATTAAATTATTAAATTAAGCTAATTTCCCCTTTTCAACCCCCACCCAGAGCCCCATGCATACCAGTAGACAATACAATCCTGCAAAGGTATTATAGCAGAGGTGTCAAACTCAATTTCATGGAGGGCTGAATCAGGGTTCTGTTTGACTTATGGGGTATGTGTAACTGGGTGTGACTGGGGTGGGTATGGCCAGCTCGGCATTGTGCAGATCTCTGCCAGGAAAAATGGAGCCTGGGATAGTTGTGTGCTGCCCTCCCGGGCTCCATTTTTGCTGACAGAGGGCTGCAGTAAGCCACTGCAGCCAAAAATGGATTCCAGGAGGCCCCACAACCTCCATTTTTGCTGGCAGAGGCACTGCAGGCCAGTCCTTCACTGTTTCCAGGGTGACCCCGCAGGCCAGATCTAAGTACCCTCTGGGCTGGATCCAGGGATGGGCTTCAAACATTTCAGCAACGGCTTCTCTGCCCGGTTGCTGGGTGGGCGTGGGCTAGTTGACCTCCTGCACCACAGCAGGAGGGCCGTTTTCACCTTCCTGAGGCTCTGGAGGCTTTCCTTGAGCCTCTGGGAGGGCGAAAACAGCCTCTCCTGGGCTCCGGAACCCTCCGGAGGCCAGAAACAGGACCATTTCTGGACTTCCAGAAGTTCTGGGAGGAACATTTTTTCCCCTCCCCGAACCTCTGTGCAGAGGTAACCTCTACACTTTCCTTGCATCCAAAACGGGCCACATGCAGTCTCCAGGGAGGGGAGGGGCAGGGTCGGGGGGGGCCAGCCAGGGGTGGGATTTGACAGTTTACCAAACCAGCCATAATGTTAGCAATGGGTCCGCCTGAACCTGGGAGAACCTGTAGCAGCCCACCCTTGACTGAATCCGGCCCATGGGCCTTGGTTTGACATCCTTGTCTTGTAAGAACTCCAAGGTGGGATGACAATAACAGGCTAGCTATCCTTGGGGTGCCTGCCGCCTTGGGTAACAGGCTGAAACCGACAGGACTCAAATTCTCCTTCTCCCTCTTGACCAATTTTAAGCCAGATAGAGCTTCAGGGATCTCTCAGTGTTCAGACAGAAGCACATGCTACTAAAAAGCCAAATATTTGTAAACCTTTTTCCATTTTTGAGAGTTAGCATATGATAATTGATACAGTGTAATGACCATCTAATGGTCATCTGCCAATTGTGTGGTTTCTCTAAAGCAGAGGTAACTTTAAGACTTGTGAAATTCTGGGAGTTGAAGTCCACAGGTCTTAAAGTTGCCAAGGTTGGAGACCCCTGGACGAGTCCAACCCGTAGCCCAGGCACGAGACCCTAGACCCATGATGGCAAATCTATGCCACAGGTGGCACGCAGAGCCATTTGTGCTGGTATGTGAGCTGCAGGCAAACTTACCTCACTGCATATGCGTGTACCTCACAGCTGGTTTTCAAACCTCACAGCTGGTTTTCACACCTCACACCAGATTTTCGGCTTGTTTGAGGCCTTTTTTGGCCTCCCTGAGGTTTCAGGAAGACTTCTGCAGGATTTTCAGGATGAAAACTAGGCCCGTTTTGTCACTTCCTGTTTTTCTGGAAATATAGAACAGACAAAATGGGCCTCGTTTTCGGCCTGAGAAGCCTGCAGAAGCCTTCCTGAAGCCTCTTGGAGGTTGAAAATCAACTGTGAGGCAAAGTGCAGGTAAGGGGGCGGTAGGGTGTGTGTGGGGGGATTGCATGTGCATGCATAGGGGTGTGGGGGGGCACACATTGCATTCTGGGTGCTGGCACACGAGTGTGCAAGCACATGCACAATTTTTGGCACAAGAGCCCAAAAAGGTTAGCCACCACTGCCCTATACCATTCCACAGAAGTGGCTGTCCAGTCTCTTCTTCAAAACCTCCAGTGATGGAGCACCCACAACTCCATCCATTCCGCTGGTTAATTGTCCTCACTATTGGGAAGTTTCTCCTTAATTCCAAATTGCTTCTCCCTCACCATGATTCTTTGGCCTAAACAAGTGTTGTTCTGAATCCTGCAGATAACCACAGCCTAAGAGTTGTGTTATTTAATCTAGAAGGATATTTTCTACTTGTAAATAGAAGCGTCTTGCTCGGGTTACTTCTCTATCTCAGAGTTATTGTCTTTCTCCCTCCTTCCCTCCCCTTCAAGCAATATTTCTCAACCGTGGCAACTTTAAGATGTCTGGACTTCAATTCCCAGAATTCCCCAGCCATCCACATATCTTAAAGTAGTCAAGCTGAGAAACAGTGTTCTATGGGCTATTCTTGGAGCCTCCTCGTTTGCTCTCTATCACTCCTCTCCAGGCTGCCTGACTGCCTGTATTGCAGTTCTGATAGCAGTTTGACTACCAGTTTTCTGCCTCTCTTGCTCTTTAATATACCCTTTGGTAGAAGTGGGTAATGCATGGGCAGTGGCATTATTATATCACGTAAGTGGATGGTGTCAAAGCTTTCCAGCTTTCTGTGTTATTGGGCTCTATCATTTGGTTCATTGAGCCAGAAGATGCCAAAGTTTTTTACTCTAGAATGTGTACAGATCCAGACAGTGTTTTTATTTTATGATTCAGTGTGTTGTGCGAACTCAGAAGATTGAATAAATGGCTCTGAGGAGAATTGGGTTTATGTCCAGGAAAGGCAGCCTTAAATGTCTATTATTATTTTTTTTTTGTTTTTCACTGGAAACCAGGGAGCAACTATGCTATTGCCATTGGTTGATGGGCCCTCCCACAACCAGGATATAATCCAGTGGGCTCTGCAAAAATGGAGATTGAACACAATCCTGCGGCCCATCATTCACAAAAGTGGTAGTCAGTTTTTAGTTAGGAGTGCCCATTCATTAGCAGTAGCAATATCAGTTAGATTTATATATCACTTCATAGTGCTTTACAGCTCTCTCTAAACAAAGTCAGCATATTGGGGTTTCATTTTACCAACTGTGATGACCCAAAGGGGCATGGCACAAAGGCAACACAGTCAGTTCATCAATAAGGGTCCCTTTATTAACTCCAACTTTGCCCCCAATGTCCAGGTTACCTTCTGGCTGGAGAAAAACTCTCCCAAGAACAGCCTTTAACTCCAGCAAATCAAGTCCAAAACATGGTCAACAAAAACTGTAACTTTAAGTCCAATCAAGCCAAACTGAGGTAATTAGTTTGGCAGGGTAGGAGCAAGAATTCCAGACATGAAGGCACAGCAAAACTCAACATGGCTGGAAAGATGTCAGGAACACAGATAAGCAAAGTCAACACAAGATAAAGTCATGTTTGCTCCCAGCAGCTGCCACAGTTAGCATTCAATTCTTATAAACTTTCGTTCCCAGGTGTGGCCAATGAAGAGATCAGGGCCCTTTCCTCCCCTGTAAGCCATGCAACCCATGTTGCTCTCTTCTCTGTTCCTCTCTGCGTGCCCTAGGATGAAGAGGGAGTGGGCCTGGGTCTTTTTCTGAATTCCCTCTCCTTTGTTCTATCTCTGCCCAGCCGGACTTTGCCCTTCCCCAGTTTCCTCCACAACCAACTGACCCACGCTCCCACTCCCTGTCAGCTGTTCATCTTCCACCTCAGATTCAGACTCTGACAGGGGAATGACAGCAACTTTGGAAAAGTGGAAGGTTGAGTCAGCCCTGAGCCTGTCTGGTTCAAACTCCTAGCAGTCGGCACAATTTGCCTGCAGTACTGCATTCTAACCACTGCACCACCACAGCTCCTAAATTATCTGAAATTCTTCTGTGCTCTGATTGGGATTTTCAGAAATGTGCTTGCAACACAGACCAACTTTCCTTTTGCAAACTGAAAAATATTTTTGGTCACATATACTTGATAAATCAATAGGATTTATTGACTGGATGGACAAAACTGTGTCATGCAATATTAAATGGTTATTAGTTTGAGGATGAAAAACATTCAGTTCCTCTACTGGGTCTATCATACCATGAGACAAAAGGAGACAGGAGCCCACCTGGGATTGGTTTTCAGTCTTGTGAAAAAGGAAGGTTTAGCTCAGGGGGCCCCAAACTTGGCAACTTTTGAGACTTGTGNTTAGCTCAGGGGGCCCCAAACTTGGCAACTTTTGAGACTTGTGGACTTCAACTCCCAGAATTCTCCAGCCAGCTATGGAGAATTCTGGGAGTTGAAGTCCACAAGTCTTAAAGTTGTCAAGTTTTGAGACCTCTGGATTAACTGAATGTGCCTTCTAGTATTTTAATGCAAGGTGGATGAATTATACATGAATATGAAAGAGATGAGGAGAATTGGCCTTTGGTGTCAAAATAACTCACCTTACCTTGGATTCCTTTGGCATTTGGAGGCACCCTGGCCAGAAAAAAGGCTCTCAACTCATTGCATTTCCTGATTGAGATGAATATGTAGAACCCTGCACATCTAAGGGTAAAAAACTTTTATTTCTCTTTGCAGAGCTCGGCAAATGCAGATCCATTGAGTAGCAGAAAATTGCCGTCACAGCTTCACCCCAGTGTGAAGCAGGTATTGTTCTTGTGAAAGCACTAGAATAACTTCGGGTTGTTGTTTTTTAAACCCTCCTTCTTTCCATGTGCTTGCTAGGTTGCCCCTTAGCAACACTACTCTGCCCATTCAGTCTCTTCCTTGCCTCCCAACCGCCAGATCCTGGCGCAGCCCTGAGATGGAGATGGGGAGCAGATTGTTTGCAGCATTGCACAGCTGCTCTTCCTGTGACAAATGGAGGAATGTAAATGTACTTAAAAAAGAAACTGATATACTGATGTTTGTGTTATCAGAAAGGGTGCTTGGTGTGATTTAAGAGAGCTATTTTCGTCCAGCCTAAAGTCCATTAGTCAGACACTGGTGACTAAGTCGTGCTACTCCGAATTTATATTATCCCCAAATGGAAACATATGGAGAATAAAATTGAAACACGTTGTAATACAATCTGGTGTGATGCTGTCACCAGTCACAGGTTGCACACATCCAACACATGAAACCAGGGCAACAGGGACTTTGGGGGTTTAACCAGTGGTGGGATTCAAATTTTTTTTACTACTGGCTCTGTGGTTCATGGCTTGGTGGGCGTGGCAGGGAAAGGATGCTGCTAAATTCCCATTCCCTCCCCAACCCCATAGCCTGCTTTCCAGCTCCGTTCTCCTGTGCAGGGCAACAAAAAGAGACCCAGCCAATCAGCTGGGACTTGGCAGGCAGAGAAGAGATGGGGGGCGGGGCCAGTCAGAGGTGGCATTTGCTGGTTCTCTGAACTACTCAAAATTTCCACTACCAGTTCTGTAGAACCAGTCAGAACTGGCTGAATATCACCTTTGAGTTTAACATGTTGTGGAAATTCAGCATCTTAGCATCATTTTATTTATTTTATTTTAATTTTTATTTATTTTATTTGGTTTATCAATTGCTTACAAAATAACAGGTATAAGTAAAAACATACTTATGAATACATGGATGCATATAAGAAAAATAAAAGAAAAAATAGGACAGGGACGGTAGGTACGTTGGTGCACTTATGCACTCCCCCTACAGACCTCTTTGGAAAGGGGGGAGGTCAATAGTAGAAAGTCTAAGGTTAAAGTTTTTGGGGTTTGGGGAAGAAACCAAAGAGTCAGGTAGAATATTCTAGACATTGACCACTCTGTGGCTGAAGTCGTATTTCCTGCAATCAAGTTTGGTGTGATTAACCTTGAGTTTGTATCTATTGTTTGCTCTTGTATTGTTATGACTGAAGCTGAAGTATTCATTGTGGGTAGGACATTGCAATGTATTATTTATATTCTGTACTTAGATCGACTGAAGGCAGCATAGTTCTAGGTTTTCGAGGTCGGAATTTCATGTCTGGTGGCATAAGGTATCTGCAACGAGTAGAGGAGCGGAGAACTCTCTCTTGGAAATATTTCAGGACTTTCTCAACTGTGTTAATATCAGATACATAATGTGGTCCAGACTGATGAGCTGTATTCAAGTTATTGGTCTGGGAAATGTTTTGTATGCTCTTGTTATTAGTGTAATATTACCAGAGAAAAAGCTACGTAGGATTAGGTTAACAACTCTTAATGCCTTTTTGGCTATGTAGTTACAGTGGGCTCTAGCACATAGGTCATTAGAGATGAGTACTCCAAGGTCCTTGACAGAGTTTGGACTTCAACAAGTCTTGACTATTCAGCCTGTATATTATTTTCTTTTTTTTTTTGCCAATATGTAAGACAGAGCATTTATTGTTGAGATTTGAAGTTGCCATTTGTTTGACCATTCTGATACATAGTCAAGTCTTTTTGAAGGGTAGCAGTATTTCTGTGGTGTTGAATAGCTTTACATCATCACGCGAAGAGAATGCAGTTGCTTTTGAT
This sequence comes from Laticauda laticaudata, assembly GCA_004320025.1. Classification (NCBI taxonomy): domain Eukaryota; kingdom Metazoa; phylum Chordata; class Lepidosauria; order Squamata; family Elapidae; genus Laticauda; species Laticauda laticaudata. Next base: position 9,480 of record BHFT01051863.1, read on the forward strand.
ATGATCACAGAGGTCATTTATGTAGAGTATGAAGAGAGTTGGTCCTAAATACTGTCATGGGGACACCACTGTTGACAGGTCCAGAATTTGATAGGATGCTCCCATTTTGACCATTTGTTGTCTGTTTGACATGAATGCTTCTATCCAGTTATGCAGGTGTCAAGTGTCCAGAGATACCATAAGATTTTAGTTTTAGGAGTAGTTTGTTGTGTACCACTCAATCAAAGGCTTTACAGAAGTCAATGTAGATTGCGTCTATTGTTTTGCCCTGATCAAGTTGTGTAGTCCATATATTTTTGAAGTATAAGAGTTGCAGATTGTAGGATAGTTTTTTTCTGAAACCAAATTGTTTATTAGAGAGGGTTGTTTGTCTCTAAGCAGAGGATAATGGATTGGTTAATAATTGATTCCATGACTTGACAGGTGATGCAACATAAGGAGATTGGTCTTTAATTTTCAGCTAGGCTAGGGTCTCCCTTTTTGAAGATGGGCATGACCGTGGCTGTGTCCATAGTTTTGGCAATCTTGGGTGAAACCATCATCCATATTGGTTTGAGCATAACCAAAGAGTGAGGCTGTATAACGTGGCTGCCATCTTGACTTTTTACCTCTTCCTTGCAGACACTCCTAGGATGTGATATTCACACAGAATGTTTTTTTTCTGATTGACTCTGCACTCTGAGTTTGTCCAAAGTTTTCCATGAAACAGTAGCCCTTGGGCTGAGAAGAAACTCTGAGTATCTCTCTGCACATCCCTGGTCTTTTCATTTAGTTCATAACCCAAGATTAAGAGCAGAAGTGAAGCCTGCAAGGTTCATCAGTTTCTTCCCAAGAGATCAGTGTCAGCATGGCAGAAAAGTTGATCCATGTTATTGCAGAGATAAGTCTTTGTGGGAGGGGAAAAAAGAATCTGGCACTTAAATTGTTTTCCATCTCTTTTCATTTCTTTTTTCCAGCAGGGGAAAGCAAAAAAGGAAAGATTGTACTTTATTTGCTACCAGACTATAAACAAAGAATTATGAACCTCTATCAGTTAGTTATATTGCATACATCATATTTATTCTGAAATTATTCCCCTTAAGCCTTACAATGAAGCCCTGATATATATAGTTTCTGTTACCAGGAATGGAAGCTTTTTGAGTAACTTTGAGCTGATTGTTGATGCTCAACTTGATTAAATAGAATTACGTACAGAAAATATGGAGAGGGATGCTGTTAACTTCCTTCATTCACAGAAGAACTGGATTTAACTGGATATATAACTGAATACACCTAACAAAATAAACGTTCTTCCCTCTATCCTGGCTCTCACAACTGGATCAAATTAAAAAAATTCATCATAGCCTTAACCATTTGGGTTAACTTAGCAACAGAAATTTTGGGCTCAATTGTTGTTATAAGCTGAGGACCACCTTTATTGATTTTTCATGGTTTTTGGGATGCAGTTTTGAACTCATCCCCCTTTTTGAGGAGGGAAAAGTAGGAGATGTTTCTGCTGCAGGACTGATTTTTGTAAAAAAAAAATCTTTGCTTGTGCTGTTTCTGCTTTATTCTCTCCCTTTGTCCTGGCACATAATGATATAATATTTTCTAGAACTCAGTATTTTATAAAATTAAATAATATCCTTGCTTCTGTTAATGGAACAATAGCTGAGAACTCCATCCAATAAAGGAGAGATTTGCCTCTGGATAACACCAGTCTAAACTACCAGCTTGTTTTTCTTTCCCCAATTAAAAAAAGGGGGGAGTGAGGGGAGGTAAGCATTTGCAGAGAGGTAAAAGATGGTTCTTCTCTTCGCATATTTTAGTACAAAGCCTTTGAAATTCCTGGAAGTAATCAAAGATACTCATTTCTTCTACAGCTTTCCAATTCTAGTTTGTCTGTAAAGCCACTATGGTCTCAGCACACTGAAATGCACAGCTCTTGCTGGAGCTGTTCCTAACATCTAAACATTTTCATCTAAGGCTATGCAAATAATCATTGTTGGACTGAACTGCAGACCTTTTCCAGACTGATTTGGAGGATTGGATTAAATCCAGGAGGCACAATTTTCTGAATCAGTTTTAAATCATCAAATTGAATTCACATCCAAGTGGAATCCATGATTTGAAGCAGATTACATCTGATCTCCATCACCCAAATTCATTTCCTCCTCTCTCTACCTTTCCTTCTTCCTTTTGCCTTATGACACACCTGGTTCTGGGAGGGGGAATCCTTCTGGAGCCTCAGAACTTGACCAGACCTTTTCTTTTTGCAAGAGTTAGATTCAGGCTTCATCTTCTTACTTTGAAAAGCAGCAAGGCTATTAACTCTTGTTTTTCTTCAAATAAATCGACAGATGGGAGACGGTTAAACTCTAGCAATTTAGAACAAGTTGCTGTGAATGCCACGTGATGCTGAAGCGATCCAAAAATATTTGGAAAGCATTGTCAAATCAAGAGCTTAGAAAGTGTTTTTTAAAAAGCTGCGCAAATTGTTCCAGTTCCTGATTCTCCTCTCCCCAAAGAGGGCTGCAGTTGAAGAGGCAACAAGAGAAAGGTTTAAGCAGATCCTGAGTAGAGCAGCTCCTCTGGTTGTGCCTGCAGCCTAGAATCTGGAACTAAACTGGTTTACAAGAGTCATGAATAATGGTTAGAAACTGATCAAGGAGAAATTCAACCTGGAAATAAGGAGAAACTTTCTGACAGTGAGAACAATCAACAATCAACCCATGGAACAGAAGTCACTCTCGGAAGTTGTGGGAGCTTCATCACTGGAGGCTTTCAAGAAGAGACTGGACTGCCATGTATCAGAAATGGTCCTGCTTGGGCAGTGGATTGGGCTAGATGACCTACAAACTCCCTTCCAAGTCTGTTAATCTGGCGCTTCTCTTAACCAGACATTGGCGCAGATCCCGGAATAGACCAACTCGCCACAGGACAACTTGCTGTAGGACAATTCAAATATTCTATTTAATTATTTAAAATAATTTTAAAAATATTTTAATTTTTGTTATTCACATTTCATTTTGTCCTTCCTTTAGCATCTTTTCTTTAAGGATTCTGTTCATCAATTTCTTCAATATTAATGTATTCTCACGGCGAGTTAGCGATGGTGAGCTGTCCCTTGGCAAGTTGGCTGCAGCAAGTTGGCTGTGGTGAGTTGGCCATGGTCAGTTATCTGTGGCGAGCTGTCAGCCTGGTCCCTGGGAATCCATTTGGACAAACCAACTAAATTCAACTGCTCTTCTCCATTGCTTAGAAAAGGATGGACATCAGTGGCTTTAAAGGGGTGGTTTGTGGAAGTGGTGGGTGAAGTGAAAGTGAAACAAAACTCTCTTACAAAGGTAAAATTCTTCTGGGTAGAACACTCTTCCCTTTAGATCTGGAAGGCTGCTTCCTTCACAGTCGTCCAAAAAGTCACCATTAGAGACAGTGGTGGGATTCAAAAAATTTTTACCATTGGTTCCGTGGGCGTAGTTTGATGGGTGTGGCAGGGGAAGGATACTGTAAAATCCTCTATCAGCTTTGAAATTCAGCTGCCACATTTAATGGAAGGGGGGTGGAGGAGTTGAAAAGTTCAAGGTTGTTCTGTATGTCGTATTAAGAAATTCCAGTTGCAGTTAATTGATTCTCATGATTTATAAAGTGTAGAAGTGGGAGGAGAGAAGGTGGATTCTGTGTAACAGGTGAAAATACTTTCACTTTTGCAAATTGCCTTAGACATACCAGATCTGTTTCTAAATAAATCAATTGGAGAGAAAATGTCTCAGAGTGATTGATATCATGGATATTTTCTGGATGCCTGACATCCCCGTTCCCTCCCCAGTGTCAGCGTTCCAGAAACCTCCACACCAACAAATAACTCCAAGGCAGACATCTTCTCAAAAGTTCTGTTTTATTTGGATAGTAAACTGGCACATCTGGGAAATCCTGAAGCTGAAAGTTCTGGGCTTCCTTGCAATAAGTAAAACCTACAAATCCATCCCCTGCACCCATCATTGCATCACATGCCCCAATCACCATCCATCCCAAGCTAAGACTTCCCCTCACCCAGGTGCAGAATAACATGACCTTGAATTAGAAAAAGAACATTATTATGTCTAACTACATACACTCCAAGAAATCTCTCCCCCCCCATTTTCCCAAGCTCAAAATGTAGCAGTGTGGGAAAATCTGGTCTTAATATGGCTTCCAAAGCTGACAGCCACTCCAGGGAGAAGGTTACTGCAAAATCTCCATTCTCTCCCCACCCCACTAATCTGTTTTTCAACTCCATTCTCCTGTGCAGGGCAACCAAAGAAGAGCCAGCTGATCCGCTGGGACTCAGTGGGAAGCAGAGACTAGAGCGGGGCAGGGCCAATCAGAGGTGGTCTTTGCCAATTCTCCGAACTACTCACAATTCCCGCTACTGGTTCTCCAGAACTGGTCAGAACCGACTGAAGACCACCTCTGATTACGATTCCAAGAAAGGTTGGGTGAATTTCTCCTGCAGATACATTATCTGTCCTGTCTCTCTGCCCACACATTTGAAACTGAGTTTCAAGAGGCATTTGTTCCCTGCTCTGCTCTTGGAAAGATTTGTGAATTACTCTATTTCTCCCTTCCCTCTTCTAGGACAGGAGCTCCATAAAACAGGTTCCATGAAAGAACACAAGGAAAAGGGAGCATCTTTGTTTCAGTTGGTGTAGAGATTGTTCCAGCTTCATGGAAGCTAAGCAAGTCCATTGCTTCATCCACAAAATTGCATGAGGTTCAAAAGACTAGAAGAAGGCAATAGAAAAGCATTTTGGATACAAATGAGTTTATAAATTGCAAGAATTTACATGAGAATCAAACAGTTCTACAATATCAATATCTGAAGCCCAAAACTTGATGACGCTCATAAGAAACCTCTGTAAGAAATCTCTCTGATGGTAAGATGCCTTAGCTTGTGTTGTTAGAGAACTTGAACATTTTTTTTCCTACAAAATAACTGCTTTCTAAATATGTAACCTTTCGGTGAGGATCTATAAACAACTAATCCAACTTATGTACGTGTTTAGATACAAGTATAAGTAAGCCTATATATTATATAAACAAACGTACACTCCTTTTTGTTCACAATCCTGTAACAAAAAAAAATCCATTTTCTGTTAGCATTATTCTTATTACCAAAAAAAATGCCACAACTCTTTAGATTTTTCTTCCCTTTGAAAATGATATCATAATCTCCTCTTTATTTCATCCTCAATTACTAAATTGATGAAAGTTTATTCTGGTTCCTTGATCTTTTATAGCATTTCCCCTTGTTCTTAAAGGGCGAACATGAAGTTGTGCTCAGAAATTATCTGAAAGAATCTAAGAACTTTAAAACATTAAAATCTCACTGGTGAGGTTTAATCTAAACATTTTCTTTCATCCCCTACATCAGTCTATGTTCTGCAAATGCATTCCTTCTTAGTCTCTCCCATGTTAACTCTGAAAATGTTAAATGTAATTATTCTGCATTTACAGTTTGTGGGGGCTCAGTATCCTTCTACATTTCATATATTTCAGGAAACAATCTCCTGAAACAATTTCATAAGTCTGTTTATATTTCATGTGACACTGCAGATCGGATACAAAAATTCCCATCAGACTGATTTGGATAGTGACTGGGTTGTCGTTGTTTGGTTGCAAAGTTGTGTCTGACTCTTTGCAACCCCATGGGCCACAGCAGGCCAGGTCCCCGCTGTGCTTCCCTGTTGTTGTAGTATGCCAGGAGCCTGCAGATACGGCAGCAGAATCGGACAGTGGGAAGGAACATGGGCCAGTCTGGGGAGCACTCAGGTGAGGATTCTACATCTGATACAGAGATGGAGCCAGGCCATCTGGGAGTTATGTATTGACTCTGGAGCCTCCAGAGTCTGGTAACAGTGAGGCAGAGGAACAAGGGGAGCCTGTTCCCAGGGCGCGTGTGTGCAGATCTACCAGAAGGCAAGAGCGTTCTTTTTGAGACAAAAGGGGCAACTCAGGAGTAAGGCTTGGAGGTGATTGGCCCTCCATAAGACATAAAGAAGGAGCAAAGGGACAGGAATCTTTGCAGGAAGCAACTTTGTTCATAGTGGTTGGTTTGAAACCTGAAGCTCGATGTTGAATTTGTGTTCCATTTTGGCCTCGTATAACTAATTGGACATTTCGTCACTGACAGCATTTCAAGGAAGATAAAAGTGCATGCTTATCAGATTTATCCTGAAGGATTTTGGCAGACTTCCATGGAACTATTTACAAACTGTTTCAGACTCATTAGGGGCTGTGAATGACTACAGCCGTTGAAATAAAGAAAAAAGGGTTTTGGGACAAACATGTGTTTGTTGGTATCTCCATAAGCCTTGGTCAGAGCACCTGTTTCACTGGGTCTGTCTAAGCTCAGGCCCACTGTGTCCATTATACTCTCTAACCATCTCCTCTGTTGTCACCTCCTTTTTCTTTCTGTCTTTCTCAACATCAGGATCTTTTCCAGTGAGCCCTCTCTTCTCATTTGTGGCCAAAGCATTTGAGCTTCAGCTTCAGGATCTCCCAAAGAACAATCAGGGTTGATTTCCTTTAGGACCAGGCTGTTTGCTGCAATGAGGCAAATTGCTGGGAGGCCGAGACTGAAGGGTGGGGGAGGTGAGTGGTCGGGGCTTCGGCAACATTTGCTGTATAAGATGCACAGACATTTCCACCCATTGTTTTTTTGGGGGGTATCTTGTACACTGAAAAATACAGTAATCACTGAGAAACAAATACAGTGGCACCTAATTAACACCCCCCCCCTCCAGGGAGGGCTGGGAGATGAAATGGGAGAGATGCTTAATGTCATGCCCCTGTTATAGTCTGAATCTGAGGAGGAAGATGAACAGTTGACAGGGAATGGGAGTGTGACTCCGTTGGCTGTGGAGGAAACTGGGAAAGGGCAAAGTCTGACTGGACAGAGCAGGGGAGAGGTAGAACAAGGAAGAGAGAGTTCAGAGGAAGACCCAGGCCCACCCCCTCTTCATCCTAGGGCACGCAGGGAGGAACGGAGAAAAAAGCAACATGGTTTGTATGGCTTATGGGGAGGAAAGGGCCCTGATTCCTTTCATTAGCCACTCCTGGGAAGAGAGTTGAAAAGAGATGCAAGCTGAGTGAGGCGTCTGCTGGGAGCAAATGTGAGTTTGTCTTGTGTTGACTTTGGTTATGTGCATTCCTGGCATTCTCCCAACCATGTTGAACTATGGCCATTCCTTCATGTCTGGAATTCCTTCTCTCGCCCTGCCAGACTGATTACCTTATTTTTCCTTGATTGGACTTATAGTTACAGTTTTTGTTGACCACGCTTTGAGCTTGATTCTCTGTGGCCAAAGGCTGTTCCTGGGAGAGTTTTTCTCCAGCCAAAAGGTAACCAGGACATTGGGGGCAAAGTTGGAGCTAATAAAGGGACTCCTACTGATTATCTGATTGTATTGCCTTTGTGCCATGCCTCTTTAGGTCATCACATTTAGTGTATCTCACACTACTCTGACCAATTGCTATATTTTATTCTTCTATATCCAAGTTGCTGTAGCATCCACAACAAACAACCTTGATGCCAACATGATGGCCTCCGTAAATTACTTTACAAATAATTATTATTGTAGCCATTATATTTTTGCCTTTTGACATCTGGGACAAGTATATACATTGCATTGTCACACATGTCTTGTCCTTTGACATTCTCACAGCTTATGTCACCCCAACACCACCCCATCCTTTGCAGACACCCATGTCACACTGTTAACCCGAAACTATTATTACATACCAGAAACTAGTTATTCTGAGCAACCATCCAGTGGGATATTGGGATAAGTGATGGTCAAACTTTACTGGGCTGGATTTGGAAAATTGGTGTAGGATGAGGACCATGCTTCAGATAGTTTATGGGTAAGTCAGGTCTGTCTTCAGGATGTGCTCAGAGAAGTCAAGATGGCAGCCACAAAATTGGAACTCTGCCCACAAAAATAGACACTTTTTTGATCACATTGTTGTTGCATCCTGCAAATTCCCTGGGATAAGTTCTTGGAGCTTTTTCCAAATTTATTCAGAACATCATTTTATCATACACTGAGTCACAGTTGGCTTATTTATGACTTATTGAGTAAAGTAGAATTGCCCTTGCACACTTTAGGTTGCGCCCTAAAACATGGTTTGCAATCCAATTTGGTTTGGAGGGACAGTGAAGCTGGCCAGTGTGTTGTTGAGATCTCTCCCTCACTCAGCAGGGGCTTCACTTGAAGGAAAACCAGGATTCTTAGTGATAAGTAATCAATATCCAGATGAGAAGAGATTAACACCAAGATAAACAGTAGCCTAACATTTAAGAAGCAAACAATACCCCAGTCAAGAAACTATCAAGCCAGACAAACAAGCTAACAGTAAACAACAGCCCATTGAAGGAACCACCAAGTCCACACCAACCAACATTGACAGCAGGGGTGGGATTCAAAAATCCCAACAACCGGCTCTCTGCCCGATTGCTGGGTGAGCGTGGCCATGGTGTGTGTGGCCTACTGGAACTTCTGGGAGGGCTGTTTTTCCCTTTCCCCAGAGTCCTGAGGCTTCCCTCGGGCTTCTGGGAAGGCAAAAACGGCCTCCCTCGGGCTCCGGAGGCCCTCCGAAGCTGGAAACAGGCCCATTTCCAGGCTTCTGGAACTCCCAGGAGGGCCATTTTTCACCCACTCAGAGCCGGATCATGCACTTACCTGCATCCAAAATGGGCCATGTGGAGACTCCAGGGAGGGGAGGGGTGGGCAAAGCCAGCCGGTTGGTTCAACTACCAGTTTGGTGAACCAGATGTAAATTTAACATCCAGTTCGCTCAAACCAGCCCAAATCGGCTGAATCCTACCCCTGATTGACAGGACAAGCCATTAGTGTATAAAATAAGAGCAAATCCCACTCTCTTACTACTGCTGATGATGTTACCTTGCTTGATAATGAAACGTCTGCAAGAAAAGCACCACCTGGGCTCCACAATTCACCCCTGAGCTATAAATATTCTCTTCTATCTTAAAGATGTGCTCTCCTCTTTCCACATCTTTCTGGAGGTAGAACACAATCTAAATGAAGATGGACAAAAATACGAGAGGAAAAGAAATGCTTAATGTGTTCAAAGAGAAGGATTATCCTCCTTTTTTGTAAATTAATTACCAAGAGATAAAAAATATGCGCATTCATCTGAAAAACAAATGTGAGCTGCCTGAATGTGCCTCTATTAATTATATACGTTTGTTGAAAAAGAATGAAAATCATTAAAAGGAAAGAACACGTGGCACTGAAAATTAAAATTATAAAATGAAAGGAAAATGATTTTTCCACAGTACATCTCCATAGTTAAAATGTATATGTGAAAAGAAGCAGTTTACTGTTAGAGAAAATCTAAATGTGTCAAATGATCTAAGTCACATAAGAATTAAGACTTCATGTTTTGTTTCTGTTTATCCATTTTTATTCCCTGCATTTTGGAAAACCACTAATTGGAAGGGCTGATCACTGATCCGTGGTTAGGGAGGCCTGGTTTGCATCCTTGAGCCTCTTCTTTGCATTTTCTCCTCAGGAACCACAAGGCCTAATTTATAGCTTGAGGGAGAATATTTGTGAATATTTTATTTATTATTTTATTTATTTATTTGTCAAGCGATTATAAGATAACAGGTATAAGTATAAACATGGTTATGAAGACATGAATTGGATACATGTAAGAAAAATAAAAAGAAACAATAGGACAGGGATGGTAGGCACATTGGTGCGCTAATGCACGCTCCCTACAGACCTCTTAGGAAAGAGGGGAGGTCAACAGTAGACAGTCTAAGGTTAAAGTTTTTGGGGTTTGGGGAAAAAACCACAGAGTCAGAGTATTCCAGACATTGACCATTCTGTGGCTGAAGTCGTATTTCCTGCAATCAAGTTTGGTTATTCTGATGAAGTGACTGCTAAAAAGTTATATTTGTTAAGGATGCTCAAAATTTTACAGGTTGTGTCTAGTTCAGCTCACTCATTACTGCTCCTCTGTTTTTCTTTTGACTTCCTTGTAAACAAAGATTCATGGCCAGAGCAGCACGAGGCGTCTAGAACAGCCTTAATTATAGAATCTGCTTTGAATGTTGTAAGAAATGTGTTTGTGCTGAATCTATTTTGGAGAATGTCTTGTTTGAAAATAATTTCCCACTTCGTGAAATATACGGTATGAGTCCATTGCAGAGTGAAATCTTCAAAAATACTCTTCTAGTGAAATTCAGGTCTTTTAATTTGGAGCTTTTATTTGGATTAGAGCCATGGTGGCGCAGGTGACTTCTGCTGTCTTGCCAGCTGCCTGCAGTTTGGCAATTCAAATCTCACCAAACTCAAGGTTGACTCAGCCTTCCATCCTTCCGAGGTGGATAAAATGAGGACCCAAATTGTTGGGGGCCAGAAGCTGACTCTAAACAGCTTAGAGAGGGCTGTGAAGCACTATGAAGCAGGATATAAGTCTAAGTGCTTTTGCTATTTTCCTTCCTTCCTTCCTTCCTTCCTTCCTTCCTTCCTTCTGTTCTATATGCAAGTGGTTTAGTCCTAAGCTACTGTTCTGATTGGTTCAAAATATAAGAAGTGGATTGGTTCACTAGGAACCAATCCAAAGAGCTGCTGAAAGGCGGCAAGTTTAAAGAAATGCCATAGGCTGAAGGCAAGCAGGCCAGCCTGTATAAAAGGCTGGTTGCGGCTACAGCCAAACTGTTCCTATTCTGACTACTGTTCGAATAAAACCTTTTGTTGTTGGAACCCGGTCTACCTCGTGTGTTTTCGAACAAAACACCTTCCTTCCTTCCTTCCTTCCTTCCTTCCTTCCTTCCTTCCTTCCTTCCTTCCTTCCTTCCTTTAGAATGCAATATTGCAGACTAACTTTGCCCAATGCCAGGAGTTTGATCCTGTCCCTCTCAAGGTTGACTCAAACTTCCATTCTTCTGAAGTGCATAAAATGAGGATCTGGATTGTTGAGGGCAAGAGACTGACTCTGTAAACCGCTTAGAGAGGGTGGAAAGCCCTGTTTTTCAGCGTATTTGTCTTTGTTTTTATTGTCCTGTACCATCTGTCAGATGATAACAGTTTTTAAAAGAAGGGTTCCCAGAATGAGATGGACCTTTGAGAATGTTTTGAACTTTCTTAAGGTAGCGGGAGCTCTCAAGCTCTTCCAAAGAGGGGAGAGGGCAACCCGTGATCTTCTGGTCTAAGAGTTATTGCTATTGCTATCGATTGATATTTTTTCCCCTGAAGTTTTTCTCTGTTATTCAATTTGATGAAAGGAGAGTTGCTTTCAGAATTTTCATGCAAAAAAAGTTGAGAATTTGGGAGAAATCCTCCAGTGAGTTATGTTCTTGCACTTCTGCAAAATGTATTCACAGTTGCCAAAGGGATCGTGTGAAGTAAGGCTCACCCATTAAAAGGAACTGTGAGGAGATTCAAAACTGACTTCTTGTCACAGGGCAGAGTTAAACTACGGGACCCGCTGCAGCCTCCAAGATGGAACCTAATAAATTCATGGAAGACCCTTGGACCATCAGTGGCCCTCAAGATGGCTGTGAGCTTCCCAAAGCTGGTCAGCTGCTCTGGAGCACAGAAAGTTGTAGTAGTAGGTAGAGGGATTCTGTCATGACCCTGTTGGAGATTGACTCCAAGGGAGAGGAGAAACAGCCGACAGGGAGTGGGAGTGTGGCTCCAGAGGTTGTGGAGGAGGCTGGGGAAGGGCAGAGGCCAGCTGGGCAGTCAGACGAAGACCCAGACCCATCACCACTCCATCCTAGGGCACACAGAGAGGAGAGGATAAGGGAGAGATGGGAATAGCATGGTCTACGGGGGAGGAAAGGACCCTGATCCTCTTCATGGGCTGCAGCTGTGAGAACTGGTTAAAAGGACAGACATGCGTACGAGCCAGTGCTGGAAACAAAGCGAGGAAATATCTCTCGTCTGTTGTTCCTCTCTGACTTTGGCGTCCTTCCCAGTGTGTGTTCCGATATCTGTGGATGTCTTCAAGCCCTTATCTTGCCTGGTTCCCTTAATTCAGGGGTAGGGAAACTTGGTTCTTTTATCACTTATGGACTTCAACTCTCAGAATTCCCCAGCTTTGCTTAAAGTTGCCAAGGTTGGAGACCCCTGCCCTAGGCTAGGGGTAGGGAAACTTGGCTCTTATCACTTATAGACTTCAACTCCCGGAATTTCTGAGTGAGCCATAAAAAGTTCCCCATCCCTGGCCTGCTGGGTTTTCAGTTGTGAAGGAAATCAAATTTGATTTGAATGGGACTGTATAATATAATATATAACATTTTATAATAATGTACAATATGTCCTACGTTTGTATATTAAGTAGTCCCATTCCAGTCAAAAATTTATTTCCCTGCTGAAAAACCAGCAGGCCAGGGATGGGGAACCTTTTATGGCTCACTCAGGAGTTATGGGAGTTGAAGTCCACAAGTGATAAAAGAGCCAAGTTTCCCTACCCCTGCCTTAATTGCTTCAGTTTGGTTTGCATTATTTTTACTCTTTATAATTTATAGGCATTTTTAGTAAACGGCATTCCCTCCTTTTCATAACTGCTTGTGGGGGGAATTTTTGTCTCCAGTCAAGGAAATTTGGAGCTTTGAAGCAAAGTGAAGGAATAAAAGGGGCTTCACCTGATTTTGTGACTGTGTTTGTTTAGTATCCCACCCTGGGTCATCACAGATTCTTTTCCAGAACTGCCTTTGGGTTTCTTCTCCTTCACTAATTCCCCCACTCACCCCAGCTTAACAAATGTGTGTGAGAATTCTCAGTTTGTCTTTGGGTAAACTTATTTGGCCATTGCACTCTCTCCATAGCAGAAATTCTGGTAGCATATTTAGAAATTAATGTTCTGGCAAGGCTTAACCAATCTTTTAAGAATGAAAATCCTAATTTTCTATGGCATAGACACACACACACACACACACACACACACACACACACACACACANTAATTTTCTATGGCATAGACACACACACACACACACACACACACACACACACACACACACACACACACTTGGTGTCTTGACTATAAGTGTATATAATTGTTACTTTGCTCACATGACACCAAAACCTCCTGCACATTTATATTTATCTCTTCTATAAGAAAATAAGTAAGAAAAAATAAGAAAAAAAATCAAAATTGAAATGTAATTAAAAGTCAAAATAAAAATGTATCAATTAATTAAACAGCTAGGAGTATCGGGAAGAGATTATTTGTATTCTAGTTAAAAAATGGATACTCCTTCCCTGTTTTTCCAGTTAACAGACTAAACAATACATGTTTTTTTGTTGTGAAAATAACAGTAATAATAAAATGATTAAATTTCTGATGCTTCTGCAGTTTGGTGTTGGGCATGCAATCAAGTGCCAAGTGGTTCACATCCTGGGAGATTGTAATCTCATACCTGGCAAGCCTCCAAAGAAATGAATCTATAATACAATTAGTATAAACCCATATTTTTAGCGAAATGTAGTAATTATGTAATTTACTCAATTGGCTTAGCAGAGTGAGTAAGAAGAGAGAGAAAAAGAGCCTCCCAATAAAACATAAAAAGCAGCCTAATTTGATCAAAATCAGAACTGAACTATCTTTGTCTGGAGCTGTTGAACATGATTTGATTTGCTGGAAAATACAAATCACCTGAACAAAGAGATGAATTATTGGGATGGATGTTGCATCTAGAACTTGATGTATAAATTACAAGACAATAAACAGAGAAATGGGGCCATAATCATTGGCATTCTCTCTTGTTCTCCATTTCCCCTGAATTGCTGATGTCGAAAGTTCCTCTGCCTACAAGCTCTTGCATCTAAAAATAGATCGGTTCAAACAGAAACATTCATTTTAAGGCCAGGGAGTGGGAAATTAGGGGATTGGAGACTAAAACATATGAACAATGGTTGCAGGAACTGGGCCTGGCGAGTCAAGTGAAGAGAAGGACCAGCGGAGACATGAGAGCAATCTTCCAAAATTTGAGGGGCTGCCACAGAGAGGAGGAAGGGGTCAAGCTGTTTTCTAAACCAGTGGTCGCCAACCAGTGGGACACCAATCAGTTGAACACAAGGCTGCCCCATCCACATGGCATAAAGGAACACAAGGCTTGTGTCACTTGCACTGTGAACAGCACAAGATAGTGAGGGGAGGGGGGGGAAGGGCAGAGGGGAGGAACTTGCTCCACTCACCCCACATGCCTGGCCTGGCCACTGTGCTGCTTCTTTCCGCTTCTTTCTTCTTCTGCTTTTGGCTGCACACAAGGAAAGGAAGCAGCAAAAGTCTTTATTTCTCTCCCCCAAACTCTGCCAGAAATGAGTCTTTGGGACTCTGCAAGGTCTCCCGCTCCAAGAGGCTGCACCGGTGTGACAAGTCTCACAAAGATTCATTTCTGGTGGAGTTTGGGGAAGAGAAAGAAGGACTTCTGCTGCTTCTGCTGATTTCCTTGCATGAAGTCAAAAGTCTCTCTCTGTCTCTGTCTCTGTCTCTCTCTCCCCCCCTCCCTCCCCCAAGAATGGAACTGGTATCCTGCCATCCCAAATAAAGAATGATCGATCGGTAGGACAATGGGTAGAGAATTTTCCTGCAGACTGTTTTTGGGATTTTCCCAGGGTCTCTGGTCTGGAGGATTTAAAATTATGAGTTTGGTGGTCCCTGAGGTCCAAAAGTTTGGTGACCCCTGTTCTAGGCAACTCCATTCCATTCATTATTCCCTATTCAATAATCAAGCATCACGGATGTTCATCTTTTTGACTGTCTCCATTCTCCATGCTTCTATCATGCTGGTGTTTCTCCATGTTGAGTGACACTTTCCTTCGTTTCTGAGTGACAAAAGGGCGAGCCAAAAGAGAAGGAATTCACGTGGCTGGATTCACAGGACAGGCTGACTCCTGAATCCAAGTCAGTAAAATAAAACTGCTGTTTTCGTGTCAGTTTTGTCCAAATACTTAAACAGATGCTGGTTAAAGTTAAAAATCCTACTGCAACAGCATCTGGCCAGCTTGCATGTATGCAATACATGTTCCCCTAGACTAATGCAATCAAGAAAAGGAGAACTAGGGGTGATACAATAGCACTGTTCCAGTATTTGAGAAGCTGTCACAAAAATGGAAGGGGCAAGCTGTTTACCAAAGGCAAGACAAGAGCCAATAGATGGAAACTAAACAAGGAGAGAACCAACCAAGAATTAAAGAGAAGCTTCCTAGCAGTGAGGACAATTAGCCAGTGGAACAGCTTGCCACCAGGAGTTCTTGGTGCTCCGTCACTGGAGGTCTTTAAGAAGAGGCTGGACAGTCCAAAAATGGTACAGGGTCTCCTGCTTGTGGAGAGAGTTGGACAAAGTCCCTTCTCTTATGCTCTGTATTCCAAGATGTGCCGCTGAGATGCTGTGACCAGACAAGAAGTATCTTGGTCTGTCACAGTTCTGTCACTGGGCCCTGCTTTCTCAGCTCAAAGTATCCCGCATCTTTTTCTTCCCTACTAAAATTTTCGCCACCGTTACCCTCCTGCTGTGCAGCTTCCCTTTTTATTGCTTTCCAGTTTGCTTTGCCAGTTTGTATAAGGCCTCCTGACTCTGGTGGCATCCACCCGAGTGAAGGTGGGAACTTTTTGGAATTGGGAGCATTTCAATTTCACCACAAAGATTGCTCATATGTCCTCAAAAGAAAACAAATAAGGCCGAGTCAGCTTGTTAATGTCATCTTGCCTTTTCTTAGCATGGAGGTGTGCCCTTTTGGCTCTGCATCCAGAGATGCTGGGTCCATGCATTATTTAAAAAGGGCCATTTGGCTCCCCATAGGATATTCAAGTTGCTAGGGCAACCGTGCTCTCGTTTACAAAGTCCATGGTCATGAGAAGAGTTTCGCCATTCTCTCATGTCTTTGAGCATAGGAAAGACAGGATTCATACTGTGATCCATCCTACCTGATGGGGATGTAGAGAACTCGAGAGGCAGCTAAAAGATTGATGCCTGGATTGGTTATAAATAAATGAATACAATGCAAGGGGCCACCACCTGCTCTGTTGCAGCGTACTGAGCATCAGAACCAGGGCTGGCCCTGTGGTTTCTGTTTATAAGGCCAAGAACAGGTCCAGCTAAGGAAATAGAAGCATCACATCTCATTTCATGGATGCTTTGATTATGAGCTTGAAACATTTCCTTGCAGAATGAATTTAAAACGTTCTTATTCTCAAATGTCAAAATGGACACAAAAGCCCTCATGAATTAACTGTGGTATTTTAGTATTTTATTTATTCATTTATTGAATTTATATTGCCGTCTGTTTGCCCCATAGCGACTCAAGGTGGCTTACAGAATGTAAAACCATTTAAAAAAAAAATAAACAATAAAAACTAACAAGAAGACTCAAATAAATTAATAAAGTATAATAAAATAAAATCTGGAAAAAAATCATCCCCCAAATTCCCACCACCACCCTTCCCCTTTTAACAGACAACAGATAATCAGAATTGGAAGGGACTTTGTAGGTCATCTAGTCCAACCCCCTGCCCAAGTGGGAGACACTACACCATTTCTGTCACCCCAACAACAGCAGATCACAAGAGCCAATTTTGCTGGATTATGCTATGTTTGGGCCTATTTAATTAACACCACATCTCAATGAATGCCAATTTAGAGCAAAAGCATTCTGTGCAGGGAGCACCGGTGTGGTTGGTCCTGCCTGGCAGCATCTGCCCATCTCCATTCCTAAACTTACCAGTTGTGTAAACACTACTCCACTCACCAAAATATCAACTCCAGAATTTGGTAGATGACATAGAAACAGAAGGTTCCTCAGAGAATACTGTAGATGCAAAACATTTAGAACAGGGGTCCCAAACCCCCAGGCTGCAGCCCACTACCAGACCATGGCCCGTTCAGAACTGGGCCATGGAAGAGGTGAGTAAGAGCATGTGCAGAGCTCCATTTGCGTGAACGATGGGTGGGCGAGCCTGCCGCTTGCACAAATAAAATTGCACTTTGCATGCCCAGCCGCCTCTCTTGCAGAATCTTCCCCTTCCCTCCTCCTGCCAGTCTGCAAAGCTAGAAAGGTTGAGGCCCACTGATTTAGAACTCCCCCCCCCTTTAAAAAAGAGCCAGTCTGGTCTAGAAATTAAGACAGCAGAGTAGAAAGCAGGGATCGTGAGTTCTAGTTTCCACCATAGCTATGAATTCTGGCTGAGAGATTTTGGGCCGGCCACTCTCTCCCAGTCCAATTCACCTCCCAGGGTTGTTGTTGGGAAAATAGGAGGAGAAAGATGTGTTGAATATGTTCACTGTTATGAGTTATTTGTAAAAATAATAAAGGTGGAATACAAATAATCAATAGAACAGAACAGAACAGAACAGAATAGAATAGAATAGAATAGAATAGAATAGAATAGAACAGAACAGAATTCTTTATTAGCCAAGTGATTGGAGACACAAGGAATTTGTCTTGGTGTAAATGCTCTCAGTGTACATAAAAGAAAAGATACATTCATCAAGAGTCGAGAATCACAAGGTACAACACTTAATAATAGTCATAGGGCACAATAAGCAATCAAATCATACTAGGAAACAGTCTATATAGATCGTAAGGATACAAGCGACAACGTTACAGTCATACAGTCACAAGTGGGAGGGGATGGGTGATAAGGAGTGAGGAGAAGATTAACAGTAATAGTAGTGCAGACTTTGTAAATAATTCCTCTTTAAAAAATCATCTGTAAAGTCCTGGGTGGTTTTTTGCAGATGTTTCATTACCCAACTAAGGGTATATCCTCGCTCTGAGGGAACAAACCTCCTACACACTAGCCTTCAGGATGTTACACAGTTGGGTCCCTCAATGGTTGCAGGAACTGGGTTTGGCTAGTTCAGAAAAAAGAAGGACATGGGGGGACATGATAGCAGTCTTCCAGTATTTAAGGGACTGCCACAAAGAAGGGGGAGGGGGTTTCCACTTGTTTTCCAAAGCACCAGAAGGCAGGACAAGAAGCAATGGTTGGAAACTAATCCAAGAGAGAAACAACCTGGAATTGATTGGAAAGTTTCTAACAGGGAGGACAATTAACCAGTGGAACAACTTTCCTTCAGAAATTGTGGGTGCTCCATCACTGGAGGTTTTTAAGAGGAGTTCAGATAGTCTCTTATCTTAAATGTTCTAGGTTCTCCTGCTTGAGCAGGGTGCTAGACTAGAAGACCTCCAATGCCCCTTCCAGCTCTATGCTGATTGGTTGATCTTCTGGCTACCACAGAAAGCACTGCATCCTTCAGGCTGGAATTGCAGCAAAGGTTGAGGGAGATGGGAATTGGGCTTTTTTTTCTTTTCTTTTTTTATTAGCATCTGCAAAGGTCAAATGGCTCACTCATTGATCATTTTGTGTAAAGGGCACCCAAGCTCGTTTCTGCCCAGCATCATCAGAGCAGCCTCCATGCTTCCAAGAAGATGGCATGTGCCTGCCAGTCTGGTCTGTGTTGCCACTGATGACAAGCATCTTCAAAGGAAAGCGAGAGAAAGGGCCTTTTGTATCAGAACTGTAAAAATGCCCTAACAATTTGGCTGCTGCTTCTAATCGTCTGCTGCATTCAAGAGTCACAGTGAACAAAGAAAAGGAACTCAAGCGAGGACTTTGTTGATTCCCAGTTGTTGTTCTTGTTGTTGTTGTTTTTATCTGAGCAATGACAAAACATATGCTGACATCAAGGATGGACCACAGAAGAGTTTGGTCCTTCATTTGGTGCTTTTCAGATTGTTCCTTCTGCTTGTGCCCCATAGAAGCTTGCAGAAGGATAATACAAGTATTTTGTGCTTTGGAGCTGAAGGAAGGCTCTGAAGTTGCCCAGTCTGCCTTCTCCCCTGGTTAGCAGCAGCAATTAACTCTGAAGGATATGGCCCCCTCCCACCCAAAGTGGGCCACAAGCATCCAGCAGAAAGGACTTGCTTCTCAGATGCATCTTCAAGGAAAGATGCTTCTCCTCCTAATTATTTTTCTAATGAATACCTGTTGGAAATAGGGGTGGCTACAGCCATTTCCAGTAAGAACTTGGCTTATGCCAAGTCAAGAAATAAATTGAGATATCTCAGGGCAGCCTAAGTGGGCTTCTGGCCTTCTCTGAAAGGGTTCCCATTAACTTGTTGCCTGGGGGTGTAAAATAGATTTATCCCAACAGCTCCAGGGTCAGTGCACCTTTTCATCCTTGCTTCTGCTAGATTTATCCCTTTGTTTTTATGCACCTGATGTATTAATGCACCTTTTAGATTTTTATCTGTTTTTACATGCTATTATTGTGCATCACCTAATGTCCCCTTTGGGGGGGGGGAGATAGCTTGCTATATAAAACAGACAGACAGACNCCCCTTTGGGGGGGGGGGGAGATAGCTTGCTATATAAAACAGACAGACAGACAGACTTTGTAAGCTGACAAAATGGATTGGGTTCACAGAACATCCTAAACCACAAAAGAATCCAAATCCAACCCAGATTTAAAACTCCATCAAGTTTAGTGTGTTTTCCAGATGCAACCACAATTTCTTTAATCAATTAGTTGAGGAAGTTCTTTCTATCAGCACTCAACCAGCCCTACATATTTCTCCCCATTCAACTTCATGTACGTAAACAAATTATTTAGGAATCCTTCCTTGTTTAATTGGCATTTCTGAGTTTTCAGTAGGAACAGTACTTGTGTAAAACAAGATAAAAGTATTTAAAAAATTAGAAGACCATGGAGAATTCCCGTGTATCTGCAAAGAAATTTTAATAACTAGTGGGGAGGTAAAGGGGGGGTGTCCATATAGGAAATGGGAACAGAGACAGATAACCAAGGAAGAGTCCAGACAGGGGAGTGAGGAATTATAAAGAAGGTATCACAGAGGCAAAAAATTGGAAGGAGATGAGGCTGGGGGAAAAGATCAAGGAATTTCTGCTTCGTGAAGATGGCATAATCCCAGTGTCTAAACCAGTGCTTCTCAAACTTGGCAAATTTAACTCTTACACTGCAAAAACATATGGACTACACAACCTGATCAGGGCAAAGCAATTGACACAATTTACATAGACTTCTGTAAAGCCTTTGATTCAGTGGTGCACGACAAACTACTCCTAAAACTAAAATATTATGGTATCTCTGGACACCCGCATAACTGGATAGAAGCATTCATGTCAAACAGACAACAAATGGTCAAAACTGGAAGCATCCTATCAAATTCTGGACCTGTCAACACTGGTGTCCCCCAAGGCAGTGTTCTGGGACCAACTCTCTTCATACTCTACATACATGACCTCTGTGATCATATCAAGAGCAACTGCGTTCTCTTTGCTGATGATGTAAAGCTGTTCAACGCCACAGAAAATACTGCTGCCCTTCAAAAAGATCTTGACTATGTATCAGAATGGTCAAACAAATGGCAACTTCAAATCTCTAAATGCTATGTCTACATATTGGCAAAAAAAATTCAGAATATAAATACAAGCTGAATAGCCAAGATCTTGTTGATGATCCAAACTCGTAAGGACCCTTGGAGTACTCACCTCTCTAATGATCTGAGTGCTCAACGCCACTGTAAACTCCATAGCCAAAAAGGCATTAAGAGTTGTTAAACTAATCCTACTTAGCTTTTTCTCTGGTAATATTATACTCATAACTAGAGCATACAAAAACATTTGCTAGACCAATACTCGAATACAGTCTTCATCAGTCTGGAACCCACATTATGTATCTGATATTAAGACTGTTGGAAAGTTCCAGAAATATTTCACAAGAAGAATTCTCCACTCCTAATTGGAGCAGATGCCCCAGACATGAAATTCTCGACCTAGAAAACTAGAACTACGACGCCTTCAGTCCGGTCTAAATATGGTATAATAAAATCATACATTGCAATGTCCTACCTGCAAATGAATACTTCAGCTCAACCATAACAATACAAGAGCACACAATAGATACAAACTCAAGGTAACCACACCAAACTTGATTGTAAGGAAACATGACTTCAGCAACAGAATAGTCAATGTCTGAAATACTCTACTTGACTTCTGGTTTCTTCACCAACCCCAAAAACTTTAACCTTAGACTGTCTACAGTTGACCTCACCACTTTCCTAAGAGGTTCTGTAGCAGAGGTGCTATTTCGACCGGTTTTGCACCTATTTGGGCGAACGCAATTAGCGGTTATTTGGCATGGGTTGCCAAACTGGTGCTAATCCCTGGCTGGCCATGCCCACCAACCTGGTCGCCACGTCTGCTCACGTTGCAATCACTCTCCTTGCTTTCCATTCCCACTTTCCTCTTTCTCCCCGGTGAAAAGGAAGAAAGGCATCGATGCTGCAAGTTATCACTTTCCTCATGTGAGTTAAAGTTCGCTGGAGTTGAGAAGGACTTGTGGTCTGAATCAGAGGGGGTGCGGGAATCCACTCAAGCCTTGGAGAAATTTAAAGGATCTGCTTCCAAAATGCTGTCTGTTAAGTGCTCTGCGTGTGTGTGTGTGTGTGTATGAGAAAAAGAAAGAAAGAAAGAAAGAAAAAAGAAAGAAAGAAAGAAGAAAAAAGAAAGAAAGAAAGTAAAGAAAAAATAGGAAGATGAGAGAGATATAAAACTTTGATGCTATGTATGTTTATTGTCCATATTTTTATCATGTGTATTATATAGTTTTACCACTGTCTGCACCTGGAGTGGATTTTTCTGCCCTTTCTTGCCGGAGGAGCCTACCAACATTATATTTTGCAGGGTTCACAGATGATCAATATCATAGTCAGAGGCATGAAAATACACGATGTGTTTACTAAAGGAGTTAAAGGGACTTGGAGGAGTCTTTCTGAGTCCAACCCCAAGCTCAGGCCAAGAAACTGAGGATGTCAAACTCTGATAGAAATCCTGGAGAAGGATGTCAGATTAATACTTAGAAAGGGACTTGGGGTGAACAACATAACCCTATATATCAGAGAAATGGCTGTCTGCATCCTTTTCTTAAAACCTGTCCAGTATTGAGCACCCAGAACAAATTTGGAGACAGGCAGTTCCACTTGGTTAATTGTTGCTCACAACACGTCAGAGGGCAACAGGTTTTCTCCTTAGTCTTATAAGGTTGCTTTCTCTCTTTGTTCAGTTTCCATCCATCGCTTCTTGTTTGCATTCTGCTTCTTTGGAAAATACAGAAGGCATGCATAAGTATTTTCAAATAAGTGAAAATACATGGGCATGCATAAGTGCACCAATGTGCCTACTGTCCCTGTCCTATTGTTTCTTTTTTTTCCTTTTTCGTATCCATTTCATGTATTCATAACCATGTTTATACTTATACCTGTTATCTAACAATCAGTTGACAAAAAAAAATTCCCCATCCTGCAAAAGGCAGAATTACAGAATTCCTCTTTCAGCTCTGTATTTTCTAGTGTGTTGTCGAACAAATTAATGAAGCTTGAGACAGACAGAAACATGTATGTGTGGAGAGAGGGAAGGAGGGAGGGAGAGAGAGGGAGAACAGTTGAATCCTTATATACAGATATTATCTTTTGAGAAGTCCTGGAGAAAGTATGAACTGAGCAGAAGGTTATAGTGCAGAGGGATTGCTGCTCTTGAAAACAATGCAGTGATTACTCCAGAAATCTATATGCCTTTGTCAAGAGCAAAGTTTGCCAGAACAGATTTATCACATTATTTGATAGGATTAAGGAAATGCTGGAAATATCCCTAATTCTATTTTGATAGCAAAATATTTCATACTTGATTGACAAATAACAGAATAAAAGAGTTGGAAGGGACCTGGGGGGTCTTATAATCCAATCCCCTGATGAAGCAGAGCAACCACATAGCATTCTGGACAAATAGCTGTCCAATCCTTTCTTCAAAACTTCCAGTGATGAAGCACCTACAACTTTTGAAATCAAGCCGTTCCATTGGTTAATTGTCCTCACCGCAAGGAAGTTTCTCCTGAATTCCAGGTTGCTTCTTGTCTTTCCTTCTGGCGCTTTGGAGAATAGGTTGACTCCTGTGTGGCAGCCCTTCAAATATTGGAACACTGCTATTGTGTCACCCCGTGGTGGGATTCAAAAACCTTTACTACCGGTTCTGTGGGCGTAGCTTGGTGGGCCTGGCAGGGGAAGGATACTACAAAATCCCCCTTCCCTCCCCACCCCACTAACCTGCTTTCCAGCTCCATTCTCCTGTGCAGGGCAACCAAAGGAGACCCAGCCAATCAGCTGGGACTCACTGGGAGGCAGAGAAGAGATGGGGTTGGCAGGGCCAGCAAGAGGCGGTATTGGCTGGATCTCCGAACTACTCAAAATTTCTGCTACTGGTTCCCCAGAACCTGTCAGAACTGGCTGAATACCATCTCTGGTGTCACCCCATAGTCCTTCTTTCCTGAAGATCAAAGTTTGCAAGAGATCAAATGCTGGAGAGCAAAGTAGTTAAGTGGGAACATGTCAATTAAGTAGTAAATACATAATTAATCTTGACAATTGGCAGTCCTTGGCGCTACCACGTTTAACTGGAGAAAGGTACCCATGCTTGAAGGGCATAGGGATTAATCCTGGCTCTTCCATCTTTTTTGTTAATGGCACGGAGGAAGAGATGGAGGAAATACTTAACCAGACTAAGCCATGGTACAAAACTGGTGAGGGGCTAGAAGGCCTTCTGTTAGGGGTGCCTCCGTCCAATCCCTAGGAAATAAAAACCCTTGGCTTCATAGATTTAGAGAAAAAGTACTTTGACTAGGAAAGAACTGAACGCAATATAAGTCAGGCAAGAGCTGAGATAAATGCGTGCAAAGTAGAGGTGGGATTCAGCTGGTTCTGACCTGTTCTGGAGAACCGGGACTGGAAATTTTGAGGGGTTTGGAGAACCTGCAAATGCCACCTCTGACTGGCCCACCAACCCCATCTCTTCTCTGCCTCCCATTGAGTCCCAGCTGATTAGCTGAGGCTTCTTTTGTTGCCCTGCACAGGAGAACGGAGCTGGAAAGCAGGTTAATGGGGTTGGGAGGGAATGAGGATTTAGCCTTCCCCTGCCATGCCCACAGAACCAGTAATAAAAAAAAATTGAATCCCACCACTGGCGCAAAGCCCCAAATTGAAACAAACCCCCTTGTAGTAGGCAACCAGAAGGCAAGCACCATCTAGGAAATGTTTTGAGAAAGTATTTGGTTCGAGTGTATCATCTCTGGCTGTTGCATACCAAAGCTAGAAGAAATGACCTTGGAGAGACAAACAAAACTCAGACAGGTAGTTGCAAAGCTGCAAAGAAAAAAAAATTACTGAAACCCCCCCTCCCCAATTCCATGGCAGCAAGCTGCTAGCTAGCTGACGCCTTAGCAGGGTCCCCTCCATCTCTATGAGTTTATGTTCAAAGTTCCATCTTGATGGGTTGGAAGAGAAAACTGAAAATAACCAATGATATTTAACAGTGGCAAATGCAAACCAGGGAGATTGAAACTAAATTCTTGACCTGGGCTTTTTGAATCTGAGAAAGTGGACAATGGCTTGCAAAACATTGGGAGCTCAGAGATTGCTCATTCTTCCATCAATAACCTTAGCAGGAGAGTTAAGAACATAAAACATAAAATAATGGAGTTGGAAGGGACCTTGGAGATCTTCTAGACCTGCCCCCTTATCTAGGTGGAGATCCTATACCACAGGACTCCAAACTTGGCAACTTTAAGATGACTTGTGGGCTTCAACTCCCAGAATTCTCAGGCAGTTCTTCTGGCTGGAGAATTCTGGGAGTTGAAGTCCAAAAGTCTTAAAGTTGCCAAGTTTGGGGACCCCTGTCCTATACCATTTCAGAGAGCAGCTCTCCAGTCTCTTTTTGAAAACTTCCAGTGATGGAGCAAGAAGAACCTATCCTGGCAAATTTAGAAATAAACTGTAGGCTAAAGAGAAAGTTTCCAGGTGCCAACAATACTGTAACCTAACTCCTTTCGGTCAATCACATTAGAGAATATTTTGTAAAACTCTCCTATTCTGTTACCAAAGGCTTGACAAACCCAAAGGACAAATACAAGATGGAGATACTTAGTTTGATAATAATATGTGTGATAAAGATCTTAGGATGGGGCTGCAAATTGAATATGAGACAAGAGAGTGTTCTGTGTACAGAAGAATCAGGTATAATTTTAGCTTGCAGCAATTGAAGTACAATTTCTAAAGCAAAGGAACTAATCCTTTTATTTTACGTAAATTTGTCACATCCATCGCACATACTGTCTCCCCTTCATAGCCTCAGACTTTAACAAGCATTCAGAGAAATTGGAAGGAGTTCAAGGAAATAGTTGTCTGCAGGGTATGGCCAAACAAGCCAAGATGGTGCGGTGGGGTCAATTTTCTGTTGTTTATGTGCATCACATATAAAAAAACAAACAAACAGAGCATCCTCAGATGCATGGTTGCATTATTACAGCTGCAGTCTTTACCTTTTTGACCACACCAAGTAAACATCCAGTTGTTCCATAGACTAGAAATTAAATCCTATAAACAATGTTTGAAGACATTAAATGCACTTTCCCTTGAGAATAGGAGAACCAAGAATAAAGGATGAAATATTTTGAGGGCTGTCATATCAAGGAAAGTAAAAAAATCAGTTGTCCGTTGTTCTACAGCACAGAATGCAGAATAATTGGTTTAAGATATAAGAAGGTAAATTCCAATTACGTTATAAAGAAGGTTTCCAGCTTGATGACAATAAAAGCAAAAACCGTAGAGGCGGTGCTTTTTCAAGAGGCAACTGGATTTGAAGTGATTGTCCACTAGGACCCCAAGATCCCTCTCACAGTTACTGCTATTGAACCAAGTTTCACCTAATCGGTACCTGTACATTCAGTTTTCCGTGCCTAAGTGTAAAACCTTACTTTTCTCACCATTGAAATTCATTTTGTTCTAGTCTGCTGAGATCCATCTGGATCTTGAACCTATCTTCTGGGGTGTTGGCTATTCCTGCTAGCTTAGCGTCGTCTGAAAATTTTATGAGTTCCCCTTCTATTCCCTCATATGGATGGATGGTTGGATGGATGGATGAGAGAGAGAGAGAGTAGATGATGGATGGATGGATATTGATACCATAGTTAGATAGATAGATAGCTTTCTGGAGTTGTGCTATTCTTTTGCAGTAGCTTTTCCCAGGCTCCACCACCAGATTTCCTGGACTTTATTTCCCATTAGAAAGAGAGCACCACTTGCTCACTGCACAAGAGAATAGAGGCCATTATGACTGTTCATGGAGGTTGACTCATGACTTGCAACTCTTAACAAATCATCTACCATCTCCAGAATTGGCCAATGATTAATAAACAATGCAGTAAGCCTGCTTTCTGCCAGGCCTTGAAATGAATGTGTTGCTTTCCAAATAAATAAATGCCCCCAAACTCGTGACTCATCCCCCCAGGGACCAAATGCTGCACTTTCTTTCTTCCTAGCTGCAAATGTGATGGTGATGCATGTTGTCTGTCATAGATGGCATTAATAACCTATTTTTGTATAAAGACAATGGCTGAATCCTCCTACTACCTTCCCTTGAGAACTTGGTCTCAGCCTGTTTTTTAATTCTCCGGAAATCTTCTCCCAATCTCCCCCACCCCGACAGATCTGCTGCTTTCACTGATGCATACATATAGGTGTGGGGTGTATGTGTGTGTGTGTGTGTGTGTGTGTGTGTGTGTGTGTGTGTGNGGAGAGAGAGAGAGAGAGAGAGAGAGAGAGAGAGAGAGAGAGGGAGAGAGAGAGAGAGGGAGAGAGACCATTTCATCCCATTCAAAAATATTAGTGAGTTTCCTGCCTTTCTAATTTGTTGTGTTTAAGATTCCACCCAAGAGCATGTGCTGTAATTTAATCTTGCACTATAGAATTCATTTTTTATTTTCCATCATAGCTCCACAAGGGCTCTTGACTGGCAGCTTTCAGGCACTTTTATAAAAACAGAATATTCATCTGGAAGCCCCTCTTGAGGGGAAGGGAAGGAAAAAGAAAGGAAAGGTAGAGGAGAAGAGAGGAAAGGAAAGATAAAGGAAAGGAGAGAAAAGGAAAGGTGAGAGGAAAGGAGAGGAAAGGCAGAGGAAAAGAAAGGAAAGGAAAATAAAGAAAAGGAGGAGAGGAGAGGAAAGGAAATCTGTCTGACCTTTAAGTCTCTGCTAGCTGCAGGAAATTAGCCCAGTCCTCATGATTTGTCCCCTTGCCATTAACTCAGTCTTTAATCTTAGAACAAACAACATAGAATCAAAAGGTGGAAGGGACCTTGGAGGTCTTTTAGTCCAATCCCCTACTAAAGCAGGAGACCCTATACCATTCTGGACAAATGTCTACCCAATTTCTGCATCAGCCTGTGCCTGTTGCTCCAACCAATACACCAGAGTTTCAAGTTACAAACCACCCCTTTAGCAAATAGCACTGACAGAAAGAGGTGATGGTGATGACAAAATGTGCACCATACTTTATTTTATTCAGTTAGTTTAGTTTGCCAAGTATGTATGAGAAAACAAGTATAAGTATGAACATAACATACACATAAGTATAAATGAGTATACGTATATACACAACAAATGAGTTTAGTTTTGTTTACTTTATTATTATTGCACCTCATACAATGAAATCAAATACCATCTTCAGTGCACATCATGACCATGAAAATAAACGCAAACACACATCCTTCACACTCCACACATTGAACCAAAAACCCCTGACACTGCACCAATGAGTACGAATAAATGGGAATAGTAGGACAGGGATAGTAGGCATGCGGGTGTACTTATGCATGCCCCCTTTAGGAATGGGATGAGGTCAACGGTAGACAGTTTAAGGTTGAAGTTTTGGGGGTTTAAGTATGTAACAACAAAGTCAGGGAGTGAGTTCCAGGCATTGACCACTCTGTTGCTGAAGTTGTATTTTCTGCAATTGAGTTTGGAGCAATTGTGGCATGATGTGGGCATCTTCAGGTGATGATGAGGCCTCTGTCCGTTGACCTTGGCATACTTTGATAATGGGTTGCAGTTGTGC
>BHFT01051865.1:0-17969 GCA_004320025.1 Laticauda laticaudata
TAGGTTCGTCGAAAACCTATAATGTAACTCAAGCAGTCATTGTGGTCAAGAGAAGTGGGTGCAGGCCAATCAATGCGAAAGATTACATTGGAGGAGCTCCCTCCAGTGCCCAACCACTGAAACAAAGGCCTGGAGAAGAAAGTTCAAGAGCATAGTGGTATATAGAAGTGGAACTTCCACACACCGTTGGAGCCATAGATGGCTAAGCAGTGGCCTGCAAAGCTCCAGGCAAGTCGGGTCCACTTATTTCAACTACAAGGGCTTCTTCAGCATCACGTCCTCGGTTCTCCATGGTCGATGCTGGACTAACAAGTTCATGTACATCGATGCTTCAGGCACTGGCTCCCTCTTCCAAGATGCCCAGGTATACAATGGCCAGTGAGCCTCAGGAGGGGCTGGAATGCAACCTCATCGAATGGGCTTCCAGATCCAGAATCCCCTGCCACGCAACGAAACGCAGATGTGCCCTACTTTCATGTGGGGGAATGACGCCTTCTCCCTCAGAACTACCTTGAAGCACTACAACCTGCCAGAATGCCTCACGCGCATGAAGGAGGATTTTTCAACTACAGGGCTGTTCGCGGTAGAGAGAGGTGGTGGAAACCGCCGCTTTGGCATCCTGGCAAACAGGTTCCAGGTACTTCCACCACCATGCGCGATCACCCCCAGAGACCTGTGAGGAGGATCGTGGAAGCTTGCCGCATCCTGCACAATCTCATGCACACCCGCGTACCCAGTCCTTGCAGAACATGGCTCGTGGCCCTCCAACAAGGAATGAGGACATGGAGCCTGGAATGGAGGCAAGGGCAAACTGATAGACACTGAGTGATGTGCAGGCCGCCTAACAGAGCCTCAGCATTGAAGGGAAGAAGCAGCGGCAACCTCCTGAAACACATGGTGCAAATACCCAGCTGGGGCAAGGATGGATGGCAAGACAGGATGGTAGAATGATTAGTGGATGCTTCCTTTCAACTTCTCATCACACTGATGAGATTGGCCATTGTATGTTGGGTGGGCCTACAAATGACAAGAGATTTAATAAAGAGTTGATGTTTATGTGCCCAATGTGTTGGATGAATGCTTACAATTGTTATTGATAATGAAGGGCCAAAGATGTGGCACCTGGGAGGGTAGACCATATACGTCCACTTCAAGTTCTAGACACTGGAGGTTTATCTATCCCACAGCTATTACCCATACCAAAGGTATCCCGTGCCCATCCCACTGCTATCTTAACCCATCCCAAAGATATCCTGCCCATCCACTGTTTTATCTTAACCATCCCAAAGGTTATCCCTGCCATCGCCACTGGCAAATCTTAACCATCCTACCAAGCATTTCAAAGGCTTAAACCATTTCTAAAGTTTCCACAAGGACTTTTATTGAAAAAAATAAATGAAAGCAAGTGTGTGAAGCAAAGATAATCTTTTTTAATCACAAGCTGTAAAAGAAAATGAACCCAAGTCAAGTGTCCAAATAAGTCAACAGGTGCCACCCAGTCTCTGGCAACTCCTCTTGGTCAGTCGGAGGGGTGCCCAGATCTCAGGGGTGAAGGTCCAGGTAACTGTGGAGGTGGCTGCTACTGGAGTGCTGGTCTGAAGCCCACTGAGGGATACCTGGCCCTGAGAAACACAGGGGACCAAGATGGTGTTTGAGGAAAAGGCTCTCAGACAGCTGGCTCAGCCCTGTGATGTTGAGAGCTCTTTCCTCCATGCGCATGGGGTGGTCAGCCCCAATACGAGGACAGATGTACTGAGCCCGGGCTTGGCTGGTGGGGTGGAAGGAAGGAGCAGTAATTTAGAGGGCTGTTCTGGTCTGCAGCTAGGGTGAGGACTTGGTGTGGGTGGCAATCTGTGGTGTGGGTGGCATCCAGTGGCATCGGTGCATGCAGTGGGCGTGGGTGGCATCGGTGGCATCAGTGGAACCAGTGGCAACGGTGTCGTCCCGATGACTCCCAGTGCCTGGACTGGAAGGGCTGCTGCGCCTGTGCTGCTGGACTCCCTTGGTAGCTGTAGCCTGGTAGGTGAAGGGCCTGTGGAAAGCCTTTGGAATGGAGGGAACACTCACCTTGGGGTGGAGGAGCAGACCATGGATTGGGTTGGGAGCAGGTTCCTATGGGTCGGAGGTTTTGTGAAGCAGCTTCGGTGATACCAGTCCTTCAACCACTGGGTACTGGGGTTCCACCATGTCCGTGAGGGTTGTGACATAGGTAGGAAGGGCTTGTGGTTGGAGGATGAGGAGTCCGGTGTGGACCAGCTGAGAGAGGAGATGATGCTGCTCCAGATGGTGTCGCCTGATCTCCGCAGGACAGTGGTGGCTCTGCCCTCCTGTCAGGCTCTCTGCCTTTCTGTGGGAGGTGGGCTGGGTGGTGGATGCAGGTAGGGCTGTGCGGGTGGAAGTGCCATCCTCCTTTTTTCTCCCACTAAAGGCAAGAGGGAGTCCTCCATGTGGCTCCACCACGGTTTAAAAACACCTGTCTGCGGGTTCTCTGCTGTGGGAGGCTCGCCAGCAACCTGCCTGGAGACAAGGAGCTGACTCTCGCCGGAAGAGGGTCTGGCTCTCAGCAGGCTGCCGGAAGAGGAGAGGTTCGTGAGACGGGCTGCTGTGCTCCTCGGTGGTGGATCTCACAACTCCAGGAAGCTGCCCTGCCATGACGCAGGTCTCTCTGTCCATCAGCTTAACGCGTGGCCTGGCGCAGATTTCTTTGAGGTGTAGTTTCCCGTACCAGGTGTGGCGATGTGCTTCCACCAGCCGATGAGGCACATCCGATGTGTAGCCAGGCTCTCTGCCTTCTCTCTCCAAGCAGCCTGCTTTCCCTTTGGTGTCCCCTGTATGAGCCTGTGGTCCCTTACCGCCACAAGATAGTCATTCTCTTCTAGGCACATCCAGCACCTCATCCTCGTGGTTTCCTCCTCAATGGAGGTATTGCCATCAATACTCCATTCTCGCATATGCCTCTTCCCTCCTTGGCAGGGTCATTATGGGCCTCATAGAGGGGCTTTGAGGTAGTAGGGGCTGCTCCTCCACACAGCAGGCAAGCAGGAGCAAAACAGCAGGATCATCATCAAGTCAGCAGCAGCAGCAGCATCACCAGCAGGAATGCATAATCATCAGCAGTCAGCAGCAGCAGAAGCAGCAGCAGCCAGCAGGATCATAATCATCATCACATGAGCAGCAGCAGCACCATGCAGGATTCATCATCAATCAGCAGCAGCAGCAACAGGATCAGCAGCAGCAGAGTAGAGCAAGCAAGGAGCAGCCAGCACGAGGACCAGGAGCAGAGCAAAGACCAGGAGACGAGCAGGACGACGGAGGATGAGCAAAGAAAGACCAGGAGCAACGAGCAGTATCAAGAAGGGACGAGCAAGGTACAGGAGCACGAGCAGGAACGAGCAAGACCAAGTCAGGACGAGGAGCAGCTTCCTATGCAGAGTAAGCACAGCAGACAAACCCGCCAGAACGACAGCATCAGCAGGGTAAGCACCGCAGAAGCCCACACGCCAGAAGCAGCAATCAGCAAAGAGTAGCGCGAAACAGCCGAAAGCAGCTACAGCAGAGTAAGCACCAGCAGAGAGCACCACCGCCAGAAGCAGCAGCAGCTGCTCCTCCAGAAGCGAAGCAGCAGAGCCCCAGCCGCAGAAGAGCGGAGCCCGTGCTACAGAAGCGCGCCAGCAGAAGCAGAGTGAGGCAGGGGGCGGGAGGGTGCCCTGTCCCTCTGCCAGGGCTGCAGCAGATGGCTCGAGGCTTCCTCTTCTTCCCCATGGGTTGTGGGGTTGCTGGCTTTGCTAGGGAGGCTGGCAGACAGGCCCCAGGCAGCCAACAGCGCTGGCAGCAAGGCTGGCAAGGAAGGCTGGCAGGCAGGCAGGCCAGCAAGGCTGGCAGGCAGGCAGCACCAAGGCTGGGCAGACAGCAAGGCTGGCAGGGAGGCTGGCAGGCAGGCAGACAGCAAGCCCTGGCAGGAATGGCAGGAGCAGGCAGGCAGCAAGGCCTGGCAGCAAAAGGCATGCAGGAGGGCAACTGGCAAGGCACTACCGATGTGGTCTGATGGCAGTCTTTCCTCTGAATGGGTGACCTGCTTCCGAGCTGCTTCCCTTTATATCCACGGGCTTACGCAATAAATCCGCCCCCGATGCGCAGTGATGCTCTGCATCTGCTAGGCTCCGCTGTGCATCCGCTTCATCCGCTCCAACGTCCACTCTGCATCCTGTATCCGTTCCGCGTCGCGCTTTGCTGAGGGTCCCCTAAGGAAGCCTAGCGGTGTGCCATCCACTCTCATCCGCGTCCATCCGCTAGGCTTTCCGTGGAGGCATCCATTTTTCCATCTGCTCTGCGTCCTCCCCGTCCGTTCTTTCGTCGTATGTATCATGCTCTTGGGTTATCCAAATTGTTTGCCCATTTTGAGAGCAGATAACACGGATGGACATTTTTCTCTGTCCACTGTGTCCTTTTTTACAAATGTTTGTTGCATCCGTTGGGCAGTGTGACAGGCGCTTTTAGTTGCATGGGAGGTTATTGGGTGGTGTGTGTGTGTGTGTGTGTGTGTGTGTGTGTGTGTGTGTGTGTGTAACTTAGTGACTCTATGCCCATGTGTTTCTGCTTCCCCATTGTATTATATCTGCATTTGTTCATGCTTGTATATACATGGGACAGGCAGGCTACAAATACTCTGCTCTGAGTCCTGTAACAAGGAAGGAGAAAAAATGTTTAGAGTAGAGCTGTCAGCAATATTCTGAGCCACTCTCCAGCTGCTCTTCCTTGGCAAAGTAAAAGTACAGATTGCACCTGTATTGTACTTTCCAATTCTAAGGGGCAGTGTTCCTCTCTGTTTCTTGGCTGAGGGAGCCAGCGTTGCCCAAAAATATTTCCATGGTCATCTGGCCAGCATGACTACACACCAAAGTGATGAAATGCAGTTATCTTCCCACCAAAGCGGTACCTATTTATGTACTCACATTTGCATGCTTTTGAATTGCTAGGTTGGCAGGAACTGGGAAAAGTAACAAGAACTCACCTCATAGCACAGTGCTGGGGTCTTGAATCTGGGCTGTCAGCTTTGCATCTGATAGGCTCAGCATCTTTAACAACTGACATAATGCTCTGGGAAAAGTTCAAAAAACATTTTTTTATTTCCTACAGTCCTGAGTCAGAGCTGGGACATTTTCACTTCCAGTCTTTCTTTCACCAGCTTTTTTCCACACACCAATTTTGGCCTCGTTCTACTTAGTTTTCAGTTATTCTATTGAAAAGTGGACAGAGACCTTTTAAACCTTTCTATTAGGTTGGAAATAATAGAAATGGGGACTGGCTACAGCCCAAAGGTTTGCGCTCAACTGGTGAGGAAAAAAAGAAGACTGAGGGGGTTGAGGGTTTATCGCGAACACTCTAGGACAGGGGTCTCCAACCTTGGCAACTTTAAGACTTGTGGACTTCAATTCCCAGAGTTCCTCAGCCAGCTTCACATATAGTGTAGTTTCACGTGTAGTGTAGCAGAGGAACTCTGAGAGTTGAAGTCCACAAGTCTTAAAGTTGCCAAGGTTGGAGACCCCTGCTCTAGGATGATGGGAGAGAAAGCAGGGAACAATTTCATCAGTTTTACCATTTGGTGAACAGGCAAGCCCTCCAAGGCAGCAAGTGCCATTGAGGGTTTGTGATATGCTTTCAAACATTTTATTTTTTATTTTATTTGGTTTGTCAATTGCTCACAAGATAACAGGTATAAGTAAAAACATAGTTATGGATACATATAAGAAAAATAAAGGAAACAATAGGACATGGATGGTAGGCACATTGGTGTGCTTATGCACGCCCCCTACAGACCTCTTAGGAAAGGGGTGAAGTCAATAGTAGAAAGTCTTCTTAGGGTTAAAGTTTTTGAAGTTTGGTGAAAGAACCCATAGAGGTCAGGTAGAGTATACCAGACATTGACCACTCTGTTGCTGAAATCGTATTTCCTGCAATTAAGTTTGGTGTGATTAACCTTACGTTGTATCTATTGTTTGCTCTTGTGTTGTTATGGTTGAAGCTGAAGTATTCATTGACAGGTAGGACATTGCAATTATGATTTTATATACTATACTTAGATTGGACCGAAGGCGGCGTAGTCTAGATTTTCTAGGTCAAGAATTTCAAGTCTGGTAGCATAAGGTATTCTGCAACAAGTAGAGGAGTGGAGAACTCTTCTTGTGAAATATTTCTGGACTTTCTCAACTGTGCTAATATCAGATATGTGATGTGGGTTCTAGACTGATGAGCTGTATTCGAATATGGTCGAGCAAATGTTTTGTGATGCTCTATTAGTAGTGTAATATTAATTCAGAGAAAAAGCTACATAAGATTAGGTTAACAATTCTTAACGCCTTTTTGGCTATGTAGTTACAAGTGGATTTCTAGCACTTAGGATCATTAGAGATGCAGTACTCAAAGGTCCTTAACAGAGTTTGGATCATCAACAAAGGTTTTGACTATTCAGCCTGCACTTTATTTCTGATTTATTTTATTTTTTTGCCAATATATAATGACCAGAGCATTATTTGTTTGAGATTTGAAGTTGCCATCTGTTTGACACATTCTGATACATGTAGAGGGGTCTTTTTAAGGACAGCAGTCTTGTTGTGGTCGTGTGAATAGCTTTACATCATCACGCAAAGAGGACGCAGTGCTCTTAATATGATTCAACAGAGGTCATTCTATGTAGGAGTATGAAAAAGGGTTTGGTCCAGGAGAACACTGCCTTGTGGGCCGACCCACGTGTTCACAGGTACAGAATTTGATAGGACACTCCCAATTTTGGATCATTTTGATTGTCTATTTGACAGGAAAAAAATGCTTCTATCCAGTTATGCAGGTTGTCCAGAGACACCGTAAGATTTTTAGTTTTAGCGAGTAGTTTGTCATGTACCACTTAAATCAAAGGCTTTACAGAAGTCTATTGGCTTTGCCCTGATCAAGTTTGTGTAGGTCCATGTCTTTTTGCAGTGAAGAGTTGCAGATTGCATAGATAGTTTTTTTTCTGAAACACCAAATTGTTTATTAGAGAGTAGGTTGTTTGTAGGTTTTGGCAGGATAATGGATTGTTAATAATTGATCTCCTGACTTTTACAGGTGATGCAGGCCATAAAGAGATTGCGTCTGTCATTTTCAACTAGGCTGGCGGTCTCCCTTTTTGAAGATTGGGGATGGACCGTGGGTATGACATAGTTTAGCAAGGAGATGGTTCCTGAAAGATTTTTTCAAAAATTATGCTTAGAGGTTCGGCTATGGACACTGGGTAGCTTTTTTATTAGAATTAGGCACATATCTCCGTCCGGGTCCGGATAGAGATTGGTTTTTTAGTTGAGCAGTCTTTTTCAACACAGGTGCTTCTATAAAATCGATAATGTATTTAGACTCCATTGTAGTTGTCTTCGTGGTTCAGCAAGGAAATACCTGGGCATGATCCATTTGCTGTTTACAAATACTGGAGCCAAAGAATTGTGTTAAAGGAAGTGGCTTTAATGGTGTCATTCATTGCCGTCCTTTACATTAGGCCCTTTCAGGGGTTGGATGGAACCTTTGATGTCTTTTAGTTTGTTGTTTACAAAGATGTGTAGAAAGCATGGGTTGCGAATTGGTGCCATAGAAGGTTTTTCCTTCTTGTCTTAATTGATAATTGGTGTATTCAGTCTTTTCCTGGTGGCATTAGAATTTTTGTGTTGGCTTTTGAAGTTCGGACAATGTGACTTGATTTGTTTTTCAGCCCAAGATGAATCTCCTTTTTGGATTGATGCTTCCTTATTGTTATGGGTAATTTGTTTTTTTCTGGTTTTGGAGTTGTTTATGCGTACATAATAGTTTGATGACTCTTTTGACTTCAAAGTAAAAATATGTTTGTAAATGGTTTGCAACAGTCTATCTGCATCCAGTGAATAGGAAATTGCCAATCAAAGGGATGAGAGCATTCATTGTCATATAAGATCCATAGTTTGCCTTTTTTGAAGTTTATAATGGGATTCTTGTCGTTGTGATGATTTTTTGTGTGGACGTAATGCTTGAGACAACAAGTCAATCATTGCTGTGGTTCACTGTTTGGAAAAAGGTTCTTTTATTTGTATTCCATAAATTGAATTCAAAACTGTTGCCAGAAGATGAGATCAAGGCCAGTGAGTTTGTTTAAGTCTAGATATTATTTGTTACTAGGTTGTTTCCAGTCCCAGGTTGTTACAGCATTGTAGAAGGTTGCATGTATGGGTTCAGTTTTACATTCATTTAGGGTCCAGTTAATGTGAGGTAGATTGAATGGTAGAAAAAATGGCTGAGAACTCTCCTCCAAAAAACTTGGAGACCTCTAATTTATTCTATCAGCTGCTGCCTGGAGTTACTGGATTTCAAAATTGTTTCAGTCTTGGACCTCCTGAAGACTAAAGTGGGGAGATCTCCTTCTCTTCCACCTTTCTGATTGTTTTTACTTAGCATTTTCCCCGTGTGTGCAAGTTAATGTTTCCATCTTTGCCATCTCCATCATCTTCACCAACCATTGTGGGTTTCTCCTCCTTTCTGTTTTGAATGACATTTTGAGGCTTATAGACATGTGGTCTTTGTAGACAGTGTTCTACCTTCTGATAAGTTGAGGTCTCATAATTTTCACCATGAATTCCCCAACATGGCACCTCCACAGACTTTTCCAAGCAACCACTGTTACAAACAGTATTCTGCAGGAACATTTTAACCTTCAGAAAAATGCTGAAGCTACAGTTGCAGCTGTATATAGCTTCTCAGAACCATATTTAAGGAACACGCATTATCAGTCATCCTTTTAGGTTAATTACTGGTGTTTCTGTGTGTGCATTTGTTTGTGTGTGCACACATGGATGTCTACATGTTTTAATATGGGAGATAATTCATCGAAAGACCACTATTTGCCATTCCCCATTTTCATTTTGACTGATGGTTGCTTTCACTGGCTGGTCTGATTTTTCATCTCCATGTATTTCTTTGATAGTTTCCCTTTGCTCCATCATCTATATAAACTCCACAGAGCAGCTGCTTTGTTGACATGGAGGTGCACAAGGCGGCTTTTGATTGATGAGAGGCAGGTAGGGTGTTTCATTATGGAGAGTAGCTACTGGATAATTTCATTAACCTGATGTGCACTTTTCATATTTCATTTTTAATGTGGCACTTAATCTTAATGGATATTTGGCATTCCCAATTTCTGCTTTGCAAGTTGCCCTGTCCCTCACCTTCCCCCAAATCTTAGCTACTAAGACTTTTAATAACACAGGAAGGGGATCTTCCCTCCAATTTAGATGGATTTCTCTCTCTCTCTCTCTCTCTCTCTCTCTCTCTCTCTCTCTCTCTCTCTCTCTCTCTCTCTCTCTCTCATTAGAGGAGCTTTCAAGACATGTTTATCTGTCTTTCTACCTGTTAATTTTGTGTGTAAACAGAAAGAGAAAAGCATGAAATTCTGTTCCAGACTTCAATTCCTGCTCATGTACCAAGGTGTCTTGAATTTTCCTGGCATCTGGATCAGCACCAGGAAATTGAATTCTTGGGTCCTTTCAGTGCTCATATCTCTTCCTGGTATCATCTTTCAATTATAACCTATGCCTTCATTTGATCCTTATGTTCCAGGGAAACAGAAAAAAGTTGCCATATACACTATTTTTAAATACAAACAAATAAGAGGGGGACAACAAGTAACCTCCATTCATCTATCCCTCTTTTCCCTCTGAAGAAATGATGAGATTTGAGGCCCAGAGGAAAAGCAAAAACAACCTACAGTATTGAAAGCATCATCCCTGATGGGTCTCCACAGGCCTTAGAGTAGCAACCACTGATGTATTCTCAAGTAATGAAGGGATTCAACAATTGATTTCAAAGTTCTAATCAAGAAAAATTCAACCTAATTGTTTCTGTCCCTAATATGGTGATTTTATAATCATAATGCTTATGATTTCATACTTTAATCTAGAAAAGTATGTGTTGCCCTTTTGTAATCAATTATGGGTTGTCATACTAGTATGTTTTCAACTAAATGAACAAGCATACCTAATGGAACCATTCCCTGTGTGATATTGATTTTATGCCACTAAAGGTAGGCTAGTGTCAATTAATGGCCAGATTGGCGTAATTTAAGCAAGACTAAC
Organism: Laticauda laticaudata; assembly: GCA_004320025.1. Classification (NCBI taxonomy): domain Eukaryota; kingdom Metazoa; phylum Chordata; class Lepidosauria; order Squamata; family Elapidae; genus Laticauda; species Laticauda laticaudata. Next base: position 10,125 of record BHFT01051865.1, read on the forward strand.
AAAGGAGCTGAGAGTAGATAATGTACCAGTAAGGAGACTCAGTGTGAACAATGGGGTGAAGTCAGGCCTTTGTTTGATGAAAAAACAGATAATAACAACAGCTACAGTAACAAGAAATTAAAAAGCATCAAAGGCTTCAAATCAAAGAGTCTCTTCCATGTTTTGACCTATGTCTGTTTCTAACCAACATGGTGTAAAATGACAACACATGAATCATTTTGCAAAGCTCATCCTTTCAAATTTGCATCCTGGTGTATCTGATTTATATACCTAAGTCACATAATTTATGGGTCAGGATAATATTCATTTTGTCACTTGTCATGCCTGACACCAATATTCTGCAAGATACAACACAACCAACCACTTTTTTTCTCCAATCACTTCCTAGGATGAAACTCAAAGACAATCTTAAAAAGTCATACCTGAGGAACCAGGTCAGTGCTTAGAAAAAGAAACTCTGCAATCTATATACTAAGCTCTAAGGTTTATGCTCAGGGAAACCCCAGAGACTGATGAACCATAATTATTTCTGGCTGTGGAAGGGAAGAAGTTTTTCTAAGGGAAGAAATCTCTTCTGCCTGATCTGGAAAGGAAGGATAGGAGCAGTGGTGGTATTCATTTTTTTTTTACTCCTGGTTCTATGGGTGTGACTTGGTGGGTGTGGTGTGGCTTAGTAGGTGTGGCAGGGGAAGGATACTGCAAAATCCCCATTTCTACCCAACTCCAGGGGAAGGATATTGAAAAATCCCCATTCCCTCCTCACCCCACTAACCTGCTTTCCAGCTCAGTTCTCCTGTGCAGTGCAACAAGAGAAGACCCAGCCAATCAGCTGGGACTTGGGAGGCAGCGAATAGTTGGGGGTGAGGCCAGTCAGAGTGGTATTTGCCAGTTCTCTGAACTACTCAAAATTTCCGCTACCAATTCTCCAGAACCTGTCAGAACTGGCTGAATACCACCTTTGGAGAGAACAGTTCTTTACCCATCACATGTCATATGAAACCTGTCAATCCCCTTCTCCCCATCAACAAATCTGAATTCATACAATAACTGGACCAAAGTCTTCTGAAAATGAAACAAACCTTATAAATAGCTCTTCTCTCTTCTCACTTACACACACACACACACACACACATTGCGCACTCAATTTGAGTCAGATTTCTTTCGAGATGTTCCCTAGAGCCAGGAACTTCCCCTCTGTCAGCAGCCCTTCTGCCCAGGTTGAGGGATGTCTCCATGTTTTTCATCTGGGGAAAGATTAAAGGCTGCCAAATGGTGTGTCTACTGAGATTAGTCATGTCAGGTGAAGTTACACTCTTATCTCTTCAGTGCTGCTAGCAATAACTTCCCAAACATTTCAACTCATTGTACCACTCTGATGTAGGCTTGGGGTAGGAGCTGAAGTGTCCTGGATGTAATTGGCAACCTTACGGTAGTTAACGTAATTCTGCTTGACATATTTGTCCAAACATCCTTCTGTTAAAGGCTACATATAATTCACTGTATTCAGTTTATATTTAGAGATGAAATGACACCGCACACAGGGACCAGCCAATGGGGCCTGGTATGCAAGTGAGTTAAATGCTCTCTAGCGACAAGGTATTTAAAAACTATGCATCCCAGCCTGGTGACAAACCTCAAAAATGGTGATCACTGAAGGGGAAAGCTGCATTCAGATAGCATTCAGTAGGAAACAGCATTTAAAGCAATCAGTAGGGTTGAGGAGATAGCGGTGAACAATACATGGCAGCTAGTGATGAAGCAATGCATACGGCCCAGTTTTAGAGAGGCAAACAAGTCCCAGGACTGCTTTGTACAAGCTGTTTTTATTGTTAGAAAGACAGAGAGTTTTGAATAAGTAAACTGGGAGTACTGGCAAACATGCTTCAGCTCTGGAGTCAGATGTTCAGCAGGGGAAAGAGAGGGGGAGGGAGGGAGGGAGAAAGAGAGAAAGCCAGCCTAGATATAAGAAAGAGATAGGGAAAGAAAGAATAAGGAAAAAAAATGAGAAAACAGATAACAGATAATCAGAGTTATAGGTCATCTAGTCCAACCCCACCACCCAAGCAGGAGACCCTACACCATTTCTGACAGATGGAAATCCAGTCTCTACTTGAAAGCTTCCAGTGATGAAGCTCCCACAACTTCTGAGGGCAAGCTGTTCCATTGGTTGATTGTTCTCACTGTCAGAAAGTTTCTCCTTATTTCTAGGTTAAAACTCTCCTGAATTTTAGACATTGAGATGCTGAGAAGCATGTATCTCTATATAAAAAGAAATGAGGAGGTGAAAAGCCACCTGGGAAAGCCAAGGGAAATCATCAAAACCATTAAAAATGAAAGAATATTTTGAACATGTGATGCAACACCCAGAAAAATATGGCATACTTCACTTAATCCTCCAGGGAAAGATTGAAAGTGAAAAGGTCCAGGCAGACGGAGGATATCATGGCTTCAAAATCTAAAGGACCAGTCTGGACAAAACTCAGCAGCACTTTTTTGTATGGCTGTTGATAAAAATAGGATCGCCAACATGATTGCCAACAATGATGAATATGGCACAAGAAGAAGAAGGTCTATAAAAAGAGAAAGAAACGCTAGATTGAGATAGGCAAAGGAAGAGGACACAATGGTCTACTTTCCATCAAACAGGCTGGTTCTTGAAGTTTCCAGAATTTCAAAAGAGGCAAAGCAAAGTATGGGACTCCTCTGAAGAAGCGTCATCATGTTTAATTTATCTCAGCATGTTCCAAGCCTTTTCAGAGCCATGGGCTCTGGAAGCTCAGGCCAGGTCTGATATTTGTAATTTTGTATATTGCTCTGCTGCTTGAACTTGATCCAGTTTGATTATCCAAAGTCAGATGACTCTTCCAGATTGTGAGATCCAACTTTGCTCCTGGGCCCCCAAAAGACTGCTCTTCTGAGGTCCAAGCAATGAGCTGGAGGACCTCATTTCAAGTTCTTAGAAGGACCAGAACCTTCCTTCGGATAAAAACTGCAAATCCAACAAGATTACCATCTGCTCTGTACCCACATGGTCTACTATGCTCAAGTCCTATCCCTTAAACAAAACTAAGCTCAGTCTCGAGTTGAACAACACTGCCCTAATATCTTTTTTTAAAAAAATACATTTTTTTGAACAAAACAATTAAAATCATTGAACATGGTGAAGTCAATTTGACATGATTTTGGGTCAATATTGCATATGTATGTATGTATGGTGTGTGTATGTATGTATGTATGTATGATTGTATGTATGGTATTTAGTCTGACTCACAGACGAACACAGTACAGAAGCCTGATGATGGCAGATGAGATTCTGCCGAAACGTTGCTACAACCTTAAAAGCACAACTACAATGATGTGGGATAATACCCGAACAAAGCTGAATACCACACACACACACACACACACACATATATATATATATGTATATTCTTATAAACAATTATTCAACTATATACATATATACATTTGTTCATTGATATATTACATTTCTAACCTCATTCGTCTTCTTTTCATCTCATCCAATCATTTCCCCTTTTAGCAACTCCCAACTTAAGACCATCCTCTCTGCTCCCACCAAATGATAGCATTTATACCAAATTGTGTAATATTCCAATTATCTTTGTTTTTCATTTCTAGAGTTAATGTCCATGTCAGCACAAAGCAAGATTTTGTTTATTACTTCTTCTTCACTTGGTATAACTGTCTCTTTCCAGTTCTGGGCAAATGCTATCCTTGCTGCAGTAATAATGTGTATAATCAAATAAAGGTTATATTTTTTATGTTTTTTTGACATAATTCCTAATAGAAAACATTCTGGTAGGTGGTCTGCTTTAAAATCCAAGCATTTCCTCCAGCCACTACCCTAATATCTTGATCCCAGATCTCTAGAAACCTGTCTAGAGGAAATTGTACCTCCTTCAGGCATAAAACATTGCAAAGAGAGGCACATCTGTTTGAAGCATTACAACAGGCATGTCTTTTGCAAGACTTGCATGGCCTAATTTGGAAAGTTGTTCTGTCATCATCTACTTATTCTCCGTCATATAGAAATGGGCAACCTGCAAGCCACAACCACATGTGCTTCAAATCTCCAGTGTTCTTGGAAATCAAGCTGCTGAAATTTGGTGGCAACCCATAAAAAGGGGGCCACAATGCCTCACTGTTTTTCAATATTTAAAGTGAAGCAAAGCAAAACAAAACAAAGGATTAAGTTGCATTAAATTGGGTTAACATATATACACACACCAACATTTTTTTAAAAATCTGAAACAAACCTTCTCCCAAATTCCGATACATCTGGACTATGATTTGCAATCTCATTGATTTGCTTTATCCATTACGATTTCCTCACCCCCGACCACCACCCTCAGGTCATCTAATTTTATTTCTATCTGGGATCCTGGATCCAATTTTGGAAAATCATGTACTCCGTGAATGGCAACTGAAGAGGACTTTGTAAAGTGCTTTTGCATCGGATGCCAAAATTTCCTTGAAATCAGGCCAATGTGTGTGCAAATTTATTTCCACTACTGAGTTTGTAGTTGTTGACCTATGATTATTTCTGCTGAGTTGTACTTAGTAGCATGAATGGGAAGTTGGTGATTAGCCTATTAAAGCTAAGAATAGATCTTCTTGTGCTGGAATTCACTTCGTTGTTTGTAACCTTCTTTTTGCTTCTCCATTTGCTTGGTGATAGCAGGGTTGGCTGTAATATGAGCCAAGTTAATATTATTTGCAAGCAGTGCAAATTCTTTCCCTGTGAACTGTAGGCAATTATTTGTGAAGATCCCATCTAGTCAATATGTTTTCCAGCAGTTAATGGCAATATATCTCACAGGTTGGAGGAGTCCATGATGTGAAAACAGTGAGCGTAATTGACAATTAAAACCCTGCCTCTTTTTAATGTGTAGGACATTCATTGGGTGAATTTCTGTTCAATTCTGGACACAAGAAAAATAATAATGATAAGCTTGAGAACTTAAGAAATTTGAAATAAACAACAGAAACCTAAATAATCTTTTTATCTCAGAAAGTTATAAATGCGTTAACAGTCCCAACACATTGTGATGACAAGAATGCAAGTTCTAATCATTTGTGTGATGATATTTGCAATATCCTTTGATGTCATTGCAACTTCTCATATATGCTTCTATGTTTTACACAACCCAAATAAATACAGAAACTAATTAAATGAATGCATAGTTCAGTGAGTTTGTGTGTGACCCTGTGCTAATAGCAGCAACTGTTCAAGACTAACCATAACAAGATCAATAGTGTAAATAAATACCCAAAGAAAGACAATTAATTTCTGTATTGGGTTAGCTATTCCCAGAATTTGCTGAGTTCAAATTCCACCATGATTAATTTGCTAACAAATTCCAATTAAGTGGTTTCATACTTGAGCTTCTCTTTGAAATATGCTTCTCTATGATTTTAAAAATCTGCACTGGCATATTCTGGGTATCTCAAATGTCTAATTTCAGTAGTAAGTAATTTAATAAGAGCCGTAGGAACAAAATTGCTTAACTTTGAAGGTAACAACCAGAATTTATTCTACCTAATTGCCTGACTGTAGCTGAAAAGTGGAGAATAGGCAGAATTCTCCACATGCTTGGACACATTGTTTTTCATCATATTTTACAGGATATTTTCAAAAACTTTTTTGCATCAATTAAAACTTCAAAGGCAACCCTTTCATGGGGTGTATCCAGAGTCTAGGCACAATAAGGTTCTGAGAATGGGATATACAATGTATGACCTTCCAGATGCTATTAAATAACATATTTTCTTGGCCCCTGTCAGGAATGATGAAAGCTGGAGTCAAGGACCCATCTGTGAACTTTGTGGGAAATACTTCTCATAAAGTAATTGCATCTTGACATGATATTTTGCTTAAATAGTATGCACAGAATTAGGAACAGATTAGAATTGCAGACAAGGTTACATATCAAATTAAAACATTGATCTGCATTATCTAATCAGATTTTATTCTGACAACAGAAATTATTCTCAGGTTGTGACCCAACCATGTTCTCCTGGATTTGCTATAAGTCCATGTTTGCACTCAACTTTTTGAATGCTCAAAGGCCATTTAACCACTTTCTCTCTGATTGTGCCATCAACTTCAATAAATTGTCAATAAACTATACTTACAGTGTGGGAAGATTACAGTTTTACAATGAGCTAAATTATCAAGGAATTACAGTCAATGTGCCTATTTGCATATGAAATACTATTCTCAAATACTGGAGATTTCACTACCCAAACCTCTCTTTCTTATGGAAATATGGATCATAAAACAGATATACATTACATCCATAAACAGAAGAAAAATAATGACTGGCAATGGGGTGTGAAATTAAACACTAGGAATGCAAAATGAAGGATTGGGATCCATTACCATACAGCCATATATATTTCCCAGATCTGCAACATATAAGCTGATCATAAACAGTGTATGAATTCCTAGTTTAAGGAAACATATTGAATCAACGGTTTCAGGAAACAAATAATGTAGTATAAGTAGTCCTTGACTTACAATTATAACTGGGACAAAATCTTGGTTGTTAAGGAAGATGTCTACATTATTGCTTTACTCAATGATCGCAAATCCAGAACTCCAAGGTGTGGTTGTTAAGCAATCACTTGGGTCGTAGAGTAGTTGGAGTAGATGCTTGCTGAGTTCAACTGTCCACTGTGTATGGCAAATAACTCCTCCAAAGTTCTTAGGGATCTGAGGTCCATTTCTGCAGCTTGCTGGAGGAGTTTCTTTCCCCTCGACAGGTAGTCCTTTTGGTCTCAAAGATTGCCTGCTGTGGGGGGGGGGGATCTCTGCTGCATACTGTATATAGCTGAGATTCCCACCTGACAGGCAGCCCTTTTACTCCAAAGATCTGCCTGCCATACAACTGAATTCTGTGGCAGGTGTAGCAGCTTGCTAACTTCCCTGCAGACTTCCCCACTGACTTTCTGGGGAAGCCAGCAGAAAAGATTACAGATGAAAATCACATAATATCAGGGCACTTGAAATCAGTCTTAAATTTGAACAAGTTGTCAAGCATCCAGATCAGAAGTAGTATTTAGCAGGTTCTGACCAGTTCTGGAGAACCGGTAGTGTAAATTTTAAGTAGTTTGGAGAACCAGCAAATATCGTCTCTGACTGGCCCCACCCCCATCTGCCTCCCGAGTCCCAGCTGATTGGCTGGGTCTTCTTTTATTGCCCTACACAGGAGAACGGAGCTGGAAAGTTAGGGGGTAGGGAGGGAATGAGGATTTTGTAGTAACCTTCCCCTGCCACGCCCACCAAGCCATGCCCACAGAACCAGTAGTAAAAAAATTTGGAATCCCACCACTAATCCAGATTGTAATCATATGAATGTAGGCAGATGGTGTGCAATGTTTTGCAATGGGCAAAAGTGCTTTATGCAATGTTTATACAATGTTTATGCAATGGGCAAAAGTGCTCACAATTCTGGACCATTGTTAAATGAATATTCATAAGTCAAGGACTACCCATAAAAGATAATATCCGAAAACTGGGATAATGTTTGGTTGGCCAGTGTCAAAACTTGATCTCTTATGGCCTAACATAAGAGCAACCAAACCTATAATGCTAATGTGTCTCTTATATGGAGAAGGGGCTGGGGGGAAATGCTTGACATGTTGGGGATTTATTATATTATGAATGAAGGAGGAAAGCAAGATAGTGACATATTCTCCTTCATGTATCATGAAATAACAAAACTAACAAAACTAGTAAGCAGTAGCTAAAGCCCCTGTCACACTGCACCAACGGATGGAAAGAGGATGTAAAATGGAGAAAAACACTTACCATCCATTGGT
>BHFT01051866.1:0-11780 GCA_004320025.1 Laticauda laticaudata
GAAGAGAGAGATATAAGAGGAGGATTTGGTTTGCCTAATTGGAGTTTACTACCAAGCTACAATTTGATGTGGGTTAAGTAATGGATAACATTAAGAAAATACTAGATTGTTGGGCATTCAGAAGGACATGATCTGTGTTGGGGTGGTGCATGCTTTTTTTATGGTATATAAGGACTAAAAAACAGGGGTATTTTAGAAGACATAATACGGGAGTTCTCTGTGTTAAACTGGAAAGACTGAAAGGCAATGTATTTGAAAATTCCAAGCTTTGGCTATCGACTATTTGAGCATTTCTTATCTATAAATTTCAAAGGAACAATTAGATATGGTGAAATATGAATGAAAAAGGTGAACTTAAATCTATGCACAAAATTAAGGAACATAGGTAATAACAGATAAATTGATTTCATATGCGCAATACACTTCAAGGTATGATAAAGATTTCAATGACAGAAGTTTTTTATGATAAATTGCTGATTTAGATAAGATTTTGATAGATACTGATGAAAAGGTGTTAAAAAATTGTATGAATATTATTAGAAATCAAACTAGAAGAAGGCAAGTTAAAGAAACAATGATTGCTTGGGGGAAGATTTCGGATATGGGCATGATTTAGAGAATGGCAAAAATTGTGGTCTAAAATTATAAAGATGACGAATTGTCAACATGCATATAAAGAAAATTTGTATAAGATGTTTTACAGGTGGCATTTTCCTCCAACAAGTAATACAAGAATGTTCAAGAATTAAATCTGAAAGATTTGGAAATGTCATCAGGTATCCAGCTCATATTACCATATGTGGTGGACTTGTGCGAGATGCACCCAAAAACATATTGGTGCTAAAATACCTACACCAATGATTGGAAAAAACACAAAAGGACAAAAGAAGCATTGTAGAGATTTGAAAGACCGGAGAGATATTTTTTAATTTGTGGAATCTTTTACCATCAAAATCTTTATATGTAAAGCAATTGAAATATTTTACGCTGATTGCTAATGTACTTCGCATTGCGACTGGCTTGAGGGGATTGTTATGTTGCCCCAAAAACTGGCAACACAATGAGAGAATATATAACCATCACAGGAGAAAATATTAAGAGAGCAATACTTGGAAATGTGACTGAAAAGACGTAATTAACATTTGAATCAGAAGAACAAGACCTGATACATGATAAACAATTTTATAAAATTTGGGATTTATTCTATCAATGGTTAGACAATAAAACATGGTAATGAAATATGTAGTTTTTCATAACATAATGAATATATAAAGATTTTTTTTAATTATATCTACAAAATGATTATAGGATAGACCTGAGATGATCATATGAACTGTCATAAAACAAATTAAATAAAATATGGATTATCTCATAAAACATGAATGAATAATAGTATGGTCAAATGATTGATTAATAATGATATTAATGTATTTAGGAATATCTGATTGACAATATGAGAATATATATATATAAAATGTAATTGTAATTGAAGACTACGAAGTGGAAGCACAGAACAGTTTGTAAACCAGCTAACCCACAGTATGTATATATATGGAAGATGGCTTGATATTTTTATGTTTTGTTTGTCTATGTTTGTCTTAAAAAACAATAAAACTTTTTTTTAAAAAGATTCTGCAATGGTCAAAAGTATAAAAATCGGTCATAAGTTACTTTTTTTAAATGCCATTGTAACTTTGAACAGTCACTAAATGAATGATTGTAAGTCAAGGATTACCTGCAAACAAACATATAACAAACAATATTTAATAGCTATAACAAAATGTATCTTTAAAAAGTAGATGAATATTGTGATATTTACTCTCTTTACTCAGAAAACTATTTGATAAAAGAGATTACTTGTGTGTCACTTTTCAAATTGAACATATTTAACCTAAATTGCTAGCAGCAGATATGTTATTGAACTAAATAATTAAAGGACAAAGGTATAATAAAATACTAAGTTATATATATCTCTGACAGCCTTTAGATTATTAATTCTATACTTCTAGCCTTTAGATTATTAATTCTATATTTAATTCTATACATTACCTACATTGGCTGAAATAGTGAATGTATTAACATGAGCTACAATAATTTTCAGAATCCATTCCAATCTTTATCAATGTACTTCACTTTATTAAATGAAAGCAATCAGGTTGATTAACAAATATAGTAAAACATCTACTACAGATAAATAACAATTGTAGTTCTTTTAGCTTCTATTATTTTGAGACAATTATTTGACAAAAAAAGAATTATTTTGGATGTTGCTTGGGGGTGAAATACAATATTTTCATTTCACATTATTGAATGATGACATAAACTGAGCTCATATTTTGAATTCTATTTTTATATTTTGAAATATTTAATTCAGTTGTTATCAATTAGCACAAAAAGAATAAATGAGGTCAAATACTTGATGTGCAATGGATTAATTGGAATTCTACCCCACTTCTTTTCCTAGTTGCTCTAAAACTGTCCCACCATAGTTTTATGAAACCAGGGATAACCTATTTCAGTCTCTGAACTTTATCTTTCCATTCATTTGTTAAATTTCTTGGTACATGAGCTTTCAGAGGAACAAAAAGCTTTTGTATCTGCCTGAATAATGTCCATATTACCCAGTTACAGTCAAAAAGTTATTTGACTTTTTTTAAATTATCTCTCCTAGCAGCATAAAAGCAGCAAAAAATTTTGTAAGACCCATATATATATCATTGAAGTCTGTCTGTCTGAACATGCATATATGAGCAATTAATCACTTCATCAGCAGTTGTTGTAGAAATGCTGCCTGTGCATTTCCATTGTCATAAGATAGTGAATGAGAACTTTCTAAGCTGTCATGTACATAAGTCTTTCAGTGTATGTACTTGTTTTGACCACGCAATGTGAAGCATGCCTATCACTGTTTTTTGCAGTTCTAGTACAGAACTGTAGTTCTGGCAAGCTTTTTTTCCAGTTATGAAATTTGTGAAACAGAAAATGATTTCTTGATTTCGAAAACATAATGTACAAGATTGAATTAGTACCTTCAGAGTGTTGATTCAACAAAAGGTAGTAGCATTATAGAAGTGTGGGGGAAATAGTTTTACTGTTACTCACCAATACTACTACTTCACTTATATAAATACAGAGAGCGAAGAGAATCATCAGGATTTGGTGAACTATTAAAGGGACATTTGAGAATTTTTCTCTGTCTTGAATAATCTCAATTGAACAAGAATCCAAATGCTTTTAAAACTCACCTGCTCATTTAGATAGGTATTTCTGGGCCACTGTACTTCACAGACTTAAGACACCTTGTGCAGAATTGGAACAAGCTTACAGTTCCCAACAGTTCAAGTATTTAAGCCCCTGTCACACTGCACCAACGTATGGAAAGGGGATGTAAAACAGAGAAAAACACTTGCCATCCGTTGGTTAACGTGTTGCTTCCTTTTTGTACTCACTGCGTTCCTTTTTTCTTCCTCTCTATCTGCCCAGCATCTGTCTACTGACATTTCATCTGCTCAAAAATTTTGAGATGCTCAACTATTTGAGCGGAAAATGTAATCCAACGCGTCATTCTGCATCCGCTAGGCTACGGGGACATCTTTGATCCATTGTAATCCGTTACGTATATCCACCTACATCCGCTAGGCATGCTGCTGTGCATCCATGCAACTCAATCGCCCTCAGCGGAAAGCGGACACAGGGAGGAAGCGAACAGACTCGAACGGACGCGCAGCGTTAGTAGCGATGCACGGAGAAAGGATGAAAGCGGATGCAGCTCGCATACAAGCATTTAAAATGGAAAAAAAATGTTCGCAGAAGGACTTATCGATATTAAGGATGTCTAGAGGTGCCTAGAGATGCCTAGAGATGAAAAAAGGACACAGTGGAAAACCTATTATTGCCTATAAAAAGGGGGAACAACTACCTGGATTCACTTTCGCCAGCAGCCCAGCTGTGCAGACCTCTGCAGCGTTTCATCTGCCTCTTGCTCTCCACATCATTAAATGATGTCCAGCATGGATTGTAACAATCCTTTTGGAAGCCACCATCGTTTGCAACAGTGCGAAGCATCTACAGGCTCTTTCAACTCTACATGGAAAAAAGAGGCGGCAAGAAGAGTGGGGTCTGAAGATGGATCACCAGAAGAGCAGAGTACGACTGTAACAAGCTGATGGTGGGCTCGGAACGAAGACCTTGTGCATTCACAGAACTTCATGAGGATGCCTCCAGCCATGTTTGACGAAGTTGTGCAGTGCTTGACACCCAGTTAAGACCAAGCAGAGCACCAACTTCTGGCAGCCTGGACCTGGAGCTGCAAGGTGGCACTGACTCTGCAACCACCTGGCCTCCGGGACACTCACAGGCTGCAGTATGGTGGAGGGTGCCACACAACACAATCAGCATTGTGGTCAGAGAAGTGGTGCAGGCCATCATCGAAGAATACCTGGAGGAGCTCCTCCAGTGCCCTCAATCGAAGAAGATGGAAGAAGTGCAAGCAGTGTATAGAAGTGAAATTTCCACACCGTTGGAGCATAGATGGCAAACACGTGGCTGCAAACTCCAGCCAGTCGGGGTCACAATATTTCAACTACAAGGGCTTCTTCAGACATCGTCTCTCGCCATGGTCGATGTGACTACAAGTCTCATATACATCGATGCTTCAGGCAACGGGTCAGCTTCATATGCCAGGTATACAACGCCAGTAACCTCAAGGTGGTTGGAATGCACTTCAATCCTGGCTTCCCAGATCCAGACCTGCCCAACGACACACAAGATGTGCCCTACTTCATCGTAGGGATGATGCTTCTCCTCAGAACCTACCTCATGAAGCTACACTTCAAGACACCTCACCTGTGAAGAGAGGATTTCAACTTGAGGCTGTCAGGCAAGGCGGGTGGTGGAGAACACCTTTGGCATCCTGGCAAACAAGTTCAGGTACTCTTCACAATCAATGCGCATCGCCAGAGACTGTGAGGAGGATCATGGAAGTTGCTGCATCCTGCACAATCTCAGGCGCACCCTTCCACCAGTCTTGCAGACGGCTCGTGGACCTCAACAAGGCAATGGACATGGAGCCGTGGGAATGAAGGCAAGGGGAACTGATTGACACTGAGGATGTGCAAGGCCCAACAGAGCCCTCACATGAAGGGAAAGAAGCAGGCGCAAACCTCTGAAATGAACTGGGCAATCCAGCTGGAGCAGTGATTGGCAAGACAGGATGGTAGTTGCTTAATGGATGTTTCTGTTCAGCCTGTTTAATCACACTGATGAGATGGTGCATATGTTGGGTGGCCTACAAATGAACAGGGCATTAATAAGAGTTATGTTTTATGTTGACATTGTGGATCATATTAAATTGTTATTGATTAATGAAAGGGCTAGGAGTGGCAACCTGGAGGATGGACCATAAAGTCCCACAATGCTTGCACTGAGGCGTTATCTTATCAGCTCATTCAACATCCCACAGCTATTTACTCCAATCCATCCACAGCTATTTTACTAACCATTCACAGATATCTCACCATCCCAGGTATCCTTCTCATCCCAAGTAGTTACCCATCCCAAAGGTAGTCCTTGCCCACCCCACTGCTATCCCTTCCATCCCAAGCATGCAAAGGTTAAACCATTTCTAAAGTTTCCAAGATTTATTGACTAAATAAAATGAAGCAAGTGTGTGAAGCAAAGATAATCTTTATTATAACAAGCTGTAAGAAAATGCCCAGTCAAGTGTCAAAATAAAAGTTACTAGGTAGCACACCCAGTCTCTGGCATCTTCTCTGTCAATCGAGGTGTGCCAGTTCGGGTGAAGGGTACAGGTGCTGTGAGGTGGTGTGCTGCCGGTGCTGTCTGAGCGCACTTGGGTGCCTGGCCTTGAGAGGAAAAGGTGACAGGTGTTGAGAAAGCTCTCAGTCGCTGCTCAGCCCGTTGTAGAGACTCCTTCTTCCATGCGAAACATGGGTGTCAGCCCAATACTGTTTTGACAGATTCCGAGGGGTTGGCCCCTGTGGGCTGTGGAGAAGGAGCAGTGTGGTGGGGCTGTCTGGTTGCAGCTGTGAGGAGGGTGGGTGGGCATCGGTGACATGGGTGTCGGTGATCATGGAACCGGTGCAATGGTGGGTCCAATAGCTGTGCCTGACTGGAGGTGCTGCTGTGCTGATGCCTCTGTCCATAGCCTGGTAGGTGAGGCTAAAGCTGAATGAGAAGGGACATCCTTGGGGTGGGGACAGACCTGACTTGGTGGGAGCAGGTTCATTGGATGGGGGTTGTGAAGCGGTTGTACTGGGGTTCCGCCATGTCCGTGAGGTTGGTTGACATAGGTAGAAGGGCTTGCGATTGAGATGAGGAGTCGTGTGGACCAGCTGATAGAGATATCTATGTGTCTCCTGATGTGTCTCTCACTCCAGCAGGACAATTGGCTCTGTCCTCCGTCTGGCTCTTGCCTTTTTGGAGGTGAGCTGGGGGTGGATGCACATAGGACTGTGGTGGAATGCTGTCTCCTTTCTCCCACTGGCCAGGATCTCCACACATCCGCCACATTACAACAGCTCGCTGGTTCTCATCATGGCATCCCATAGACACCTGCGGAGACAGGAGCTGACTCTCGCGGAAGGATTCTGGCTCTCAGCGCGCCTGAGAGAGAGGTTGTGAGGGGAGCGCTCTCAGTGGCGGATCTCACCCCCAGGAACTGCACTTGCCTACGTAGGTCTCTCTGTCGCGATTGACCGCGGGCCTGGCCAGATTTCTGAGGTGCAGCTTCCCGTACCAGGTGTGCATGTGCTCACCACTGAGACATCTAGGTGCCCCAGGCCTCGCCATCTCTCTTCAAGCTGCCTGCTTCCTCTTGGTGTCTCGATAGACTGTGTCCCTTCGCCAATAGTGTCATCTCTCTCAGCCATCAGCACCTCATCTCATGTTCCTCCTCGATGTCGTATTGCTCCTCTCCGTTGCTCTGCATCTCCTCTCTGCAGACCACATGACCCTCATCAAAAGGTCAGGTGTAGGGTGCTCCACACACCACAGCAGCGCACACAGGCATATCATCATCAGCAGCAGGCACCAGAAGGTCTCTCAGCAGCGTAGTGCATCCAGCGACCAGCAGACCGGATCGCAGCGCCAGAGTAGCCACAGCAGTTGCAGCAGACCGGAGCACCAGCGGACCAGGGCACCAGCCAGGGACGCAGGGAGCAGACAGGAGCATGGCAAGACCAGCGACGGAGCAGACCAGGAGCCGAGATGATGAGAGCTGAGCAGATGGCGGACCGCGGAGAGGGAGCTACGCAGACGTAGCACAGCAGAAGCCACCGAAGAAGAGCAGCAATATCCTCAGAAGCGCATCGCAGAGCACCCGCAAAAGCAGATGAGCAGAATAGCACGAGCAGAGCACCCCGAAGCAAGCATCAGCGAGTAAGACGGCAAGCCCCCAACGAGCCAGTGTTCGCAGAGTAGCCGGCAGAAGAGCACACCGACAGCATTTCATCGCGTCTCCAGAGCGAGCAGCAGAAAACTCAGCCCCAGAGAGCGAGCCGTGCTGGCAGAAGCCCAGCAGGCAGGTGAGGGCCAGGGGTGGAGGTGGCCTGTCTCTTGCAGGGCTGGCAGAGATGGCTGAGTTCTTTCTTCCATGTTTTGTGGGTTGTGGTGCAGCAAGGCTGACAGAAGCTGAGCGGCAGCACCAAGTGCGGAGGTGCACCAAGCTGGCAGGCACCAGGTGGAGGGCAGGTGGCAGGAGCCAGCAGCACAGAGGCTGGAAGGGAGGCTGGAGGCATGCAGGGAGGTGGCAGCAGGCTGAATGCAGGCAGACAGCAAGGCTGCAGGGGTGGAGGGCTGAGGGGTGGCAGGCAGGCTGACAGGAAGGCAGGCAGCAGGCTGGAAGGAGAGCAGGCAGGCAACGGCTTGAGGCAGTCGATGTGTCTGAGAGGTATTTCATCTGAATGGTACCTGACTTGGAGCCTGCCTCCCATTAATCCGCGGGACTGACGCAATGATCCTCCCCACAAAATGCAAAGAATGATAGGATCCACATGGCTATCCATACATCGCTAGCTTCCACTCTTGCATCTTTCTCCACTCAGCATCACTGTGCATCCGCTTTCCGCTCGGATTGCCTCTGTATCGCTCTTTCCAATTCTGCGTCTGCTTTGCTGCGCTCCCGCAACTTGCGATGTGCCATCTGCTCCCATTCCGCTGTTCCATCGCTAGCTTCCGTAGAGCAGCCCCTTTACATCTGGTAGTCCTCACCTCTCCATTCCTATTCGTTGTTGTCCAACTTGTTTATGCAAATGTCGGGCACTTTTGAGAGCGGATAACAAGATGGAACATTTTTCTCGTCCGCTGTGTCCTTTTTACAAACGTTTTGCATCCGTCGGCCAGTGTGACAGAGCCTTTAATTTAAGATATGTTGTCACTGTATTCAAATATAGCACAAGTAAATAGAGAAAGGTGGTGTCATCATTTATGACATCACATATATGATTAGGTATGCTCATTCAACATCTACAAAAATGCTTACTTGTGTTCAGCTAAATGCATAATGTCCATCCTTGTTTACCAGGACCCATATAAAGGATTTATGTGTCTTCACGTGAACTTCAATATATAGATTTGTAAACATTATTCTCAAGCATTCCTTTGCAGTACAGTTTAATCTACTCCAAAACAAACAAAAAATATCCTATAAACATAAAATTTTATTTTCATTATGTCCTAACTGAAACTACTATTCAGTTTGCCCTCTCATTAAAAATAACAGAACATAGTTATTACATATCTAACCATTCCTAATTATTTGATTTCCATTTTTATGTAGTTTTCTGTCTTCAGCTTTTTTGTAGTTTTTGCCATTTTACGAAGCAGATATCACAAGATGTTTATCTGTGGTGCATGTGTCCACCTTCAAGTCAGTTTTTGACTCCTGGAGACAAATTAGCTACTATAGGTTTCATTGCAAGTTGGCAAGTTTTTTGGAAATTATTTACCATTATTTTCTTCTTAGGACTGAGAGAAAGTCACTCGTCCAAATCCAAGTAGAACTCACAGTCTTTGGTTTCTAGCCTGATGTTTCAACCACAAAACTACAACTGGCTCTCATCATGACAACTACTAGAATATTAATCACAACATGACAGGTTTTCATCTTTCTTCCTTCTAATAGCAGAAAGAGTAAAGATTGGACAATCTGGAATTTCTTTCTCACAATCTCTTGTTTTCCTGGTTAAGCTCATATTTTATTTATTTAGATCAGGGGTTTATTTAGACCAGAGAAGCCATAGAGATAGAAAAATGCACACACAGCATGAATAAATGAGATGATACCTCCCGCCTACCAACCATTTAACCAATGAAACTCCCTCATAAAAATAGTACAAATAAGAATACACCAACCACACCCAGATGCCAACACAATCTACTCACCACAGTCCATGGAAAAAAAGACCTCACATCCAACAGAAATTAACCATGACAATAGACCCAAACCGTACCGGAGCTGCACCACTACACTCAAACCCAAACTCTGGCTCAGATACTAGATGACACCATCATAATCTGCCACAGCGGAAAGAAAAACTGAACAACCTTCCCACACACCTCAACAGCTTACACCTCAAAAACAATCACCCAGGAAACAAAGCTAACAATCACACCTTCTAGAGTCATAGCTTACAAAAATCCAATGCTCCCTAGAACAACACATCTACCAAGAAAAAACACATACAACCGTATCATACATCACTCTCACACCACCCACCGCAGCACAGATCAATCCAAGTAGGCGAGAATCTCAACTCCAAACAACATCTTAGGCTGACGAACAACACTTAAAACCGAACTGCATACTCTCACTAAGTACTAACAGCCAATGGATTCCAAAAAAGAAAATAACCCACGACTAATCCAAAAACAAACCCTAACCAAATCCAAATAACGAAAAGAAAATGCAAAAGCCCCTCCCAAAAAACACTACAGACAAAATCAGCAAATCCTCAAAAACATAACATAAAACAACATTCCACAACAGAAAATATCCACCATCCAAGAAACCTAAAAAAAAATCAAGTAAAAACCAAGATATATAAATCTCTTGCAATGCCCTCAAACCCAACCATACACGGGCAAACCAACAGAAAAGTGCACACGCATAAAACACAAGAACCAATCAAAAAAGAAAACCAACCTCATTCCCATTAGTCCATACACTTCAAAGCCACAAGACATAGATTGTCTTAAAATACAGAACTTACGCCAAATAAACGAACATAAACAACAAGACAGAGAACCAATAGAGACAGAAAAATCCCACACAGAAAATAAAGAGGACCCCTGCCTACCAGCATTTGAAACCTCCCATTCACAATACAATACAAATGATACACTAATCCACACGTCCATGATGGCCCACGAATGCACCTACCCGCAGCCAAGCCCCACCTGAAACAGTAAATCCACACCCCCGCTCCATCTGCACCATATCAGCAATCCCTCTTTCCTCCAATCGAATCACTAGCTAGCTCCCATACAATTAGAACACCACCTCAGCCAATAAACATATCAGCAAGCCACTCATAATCACACCCACGCATTAAAAAAAAAAAGCTGCAACACATTATCTTAAACACAGGCCGAAGACACAGCCTGAAGATGACAAATAAATTTCGAAACCGTCGCCAAAATAACTCCAATTTACACAACGGAAAAAAATAACCTGAAAAACCAAAAACCCACATACAAAACCGTCGGAAAATCTTCAGAAACAAATACTATTTGTTTCAAATATAATATTGTATATATAAATATATATATGCAAATATAGTAATGTCTGAAGGCTTCGTGGTAAGTATGAATCTTGGTTATCGGTTTCTCCCGCATATAATTGAAGTACATACGCAACATTCTGATAGCTCATCACATCTAGCTTTTCTTCAGCCGCTTCTCAAGTAAGTGAGCTGCCTGCCTCTTCCCCCACTAGCATAATAAGAAAACAGCGCCACAGCTCACATTACTTGAGAAGCCACAGAGCGAAAAACAAGCTGAAATGAATAACTCAATCGGAAAACTTGCCTAGAACTTCAATCTACATGGAGAAAACCCGAATAACCAAAGATTCCATATATGTAATATAGTTATATAATATAATATATATATATAATATTAAAGATATAATATATATTATATTAATATATATAAATAATATAATATTATTTATATATACAGTGCGTAGCTTCCTTCAGTATATCCACTCATGTAGATCGTTAAAGTTAAATCAACCAAGGAAATAATACTAAGAAATAAATAACGTAAATAAACCGAATGAACTAAACAGCACAAAGTATACCCGAAGCTAAAAAAACAAATATATAATATTTAATGAAATAATAGATAATAGATAATAATAAACGTAATAGATAAATAGATATAAGAGTATAAGTATAGATATAGAAGATCGAGAAATAGATAATAGATAGATAGATAGATAATAGATAGATGATATAGATAGATGATAGTTTTAAGTTTCGTGGTATTACATGTTCGTTCACTAACTTTGTATTATCTTCCATGTCCATTAGTAGTGTTAAAGTTAGCATCGTCAGCAGAATCTCATCGCCATCATTCGAAGCTGCCTGTAATCAAGTTGTACAAACCCAACAGAACCGATGATGCAGATAGATCCGAAACGATGCTACAACTTTAAAACACGACAATGAACATGGTACTACTCCGAAAACTCACTGCATTCATTAAATACCAGTGAAAAACTTAAAAAAACATATAATTTAATATCAATGATAATGTTT
>BHFT01051868.1:0-49044 GCA_004320025.1 Laticauda laticaudata
AACGGATGGCAAGTGTTTCTCTCCATTTTACATCCTTTTTCCATCCGTTGGTGCAGTGTGACATGGGCTTTAGTTGGAAAAGATCTTACCAAACTTCTGATCTGGGTGTTACTAAATTAACCCATTTTCTGGAACACAAACTAAATGTGTTGGGTTCACACAACTTGCATAGTTATGCGCGTACAAAAACTAAGGTTTAAATTAATCAAGCGTGGTATACTCTGAAAATGCACTTAAAGCATGCTGGGCAAATTCAGCCACTAAGAGAATGACTTAGTTCAGTCTCCTTAGCCAAGACAGATTAAGAATTGTGCTGCTTAACTGTTACTCATATACTGGCTGAGTTCAGCCAAAATGTGGTTCCTTGTTTCTAACTTCAAATAGTTATTGTAGTTTATAAACCCAAATAAATGTGGGTTATTCAGTTCACCACTGAGCAAATACACTGCTTAAAAAAAAGGGAACACAAAAATAAGACATCCTAGATCTGAATGAATGAAATATTCTTATTAAATACTTTGCTCATTACATAATTGAATGTGCTGACAACAAAATCACACAAAAATTATCAATGGATATCAAATTTAGCAACCCATGGAAGTCTGGATTTGGAGTTACACTCAAAATTAAAGTGGAAAAAAACATTACAGGCTGCGGCTGATTCCAGAGGTTTGACATAATGTCCTTAAACGAAGTCAACATGAGGGCTCAGTAGTGGGTGTGTGGTTTTCCACAGGGCCTGTATGCACCACCCTACCAATGCCTGGGCATGCTCCTGATGAGGTGCTAGAATGTCTCCCCTGAGGGATGGCTCCTCCCACAACGTGATTAAAGCATGCCCAACTTCCTGGAGTCTGTGGTTCAATTGTGGGCATGTGTGGATGGAGCAAGCATGATGCCCCAGATGTGCTCAATTGGATTCAGGTCTTGGGTATACGGGCAGGCCAGTCCTCGGAGCATCAATTGCCTTTGTCTTGCAGGACTGCTGACACACTCGACGGCCACATGAGGTCGAGCATTGTCTTGCATTCGGAGAACCCGGCCAGGACTGCCAGCATACGGTCTCACAAGGGGGTCTCGAAGGATCTCACCTTGGTACCTAATCGCAGTCAGGCTACTCTGGGGCAATGGGGGCTGTGCGGCCCACCAAGGCATTTCTAAATTTCAAAAAGGGTTTCCTTTGGGTGAAAGATAGTCCCTAAGAGGAAATGCCGATCCTATATAATTTCCAGTCATCATTATTTGCTTATCTCGTACTTCTACTACTGCCAATATACTTGCGTCATCTGTAAATGGCTTGGCATGTACTGTGGCAGGCAGCAGAATGTTAACTCCTATGCTGCATCATCACAACTCTTCTGTAACTCTGTCACCATGTGCTCAGTGTGAACTTCTGCTTTTTCATCTTGTTTGAAGAGCGACAGGGAGCACAAGTTCGGCAGAATTTGACATTATTGGTGATTTAATCTGTGCAACATCCAGTTATGGGAGGATCTGTTCTGCACACGTGTTGTGGTGTGTTCTTGTTCCAGTACATACCATACCAACCTGTGGAATGACGCTCGCGGCCTTCTTCATCACCAACCTTACATAAGAGTCTGTTTTCTACATTTGAGTTCAGTTGTTTGGTTTTGGACACACTCGCACTATTTGCTGGCCCGTCCTGAGGTCATTTTTGCTAGGCGACTCTCGAGCATGCTGCTCCCCTCTTCATTCCTTGTCCCTTTACAATATACACAATGGTTGGCGGAGTGGTTAAAAGACAGAATCCTGTGATGTGGGTCTTTATTTGGCTTCTCCTACGGCCTCCTCCCGCTCTCCTGTAGATGGTGGGTACTGAAGCTATCAGGGCCTGGTCCCTCTCTGATAGCGCCTCCACATGATCTAGGACACCTACACTGACAAGGCACAGCCAACACTTTCTTTTGCCCATCATGAATCGCAACTAGTATCATTACTTGTACGCGCCATCCTGGACTGAGCTGACTACCCTGCTGGAGTTCCCTCTGTATGGGTTGTTATGACATCTCCGTGCTCTAATGGCCTACCAGCCAACTTCCACCCTAGAGTTTAATAAAGCACCACCTAGCATGTCAAACGTGGGACAAGCAAATGCCATCTTAGGCCAGAAAGTTCATTATGACCGTAGATAGGTCTTGAGGCTGAAGAAGCTGGCTCTCATGGTGGCTCGACCAAAGATCAGCAACTTTTTTGCAGAAATCTCACTCTGTTTATTGGGGATGTCTTGCTAACTGCCTTTGCTTTCCACCTGTTGTCTGTTCCATTTGCACAACAGCATGTGAAATTGATTGTCAGTGTTCTACCTAAGTGGACAGTTTGATTTCACAGAAGTGTGATTGACTTGGAGTTATATTGTGTTGTTTAATTGATCCCTTTATTTTTTTGAGCAGTGTATATAGCTTGATGTGAACGTGATTGTCAAAAAATTTCCAGAACCATACAGCAATAAAAAAATGTTCGTGGAACATTTAAATTTGATAGCTGTATTGAGAGAGAAGTGTCAGCCAATTCTGCAAGTTCAATGAAAAATTCTGCCTTAATCATCTGCCATAAAACTGTTTTTTTCTTTCTAGGGTTTCTGAACAGATATTTCTAAGAAACTAATCAGCCTGAAAATAGTCAATTTTCTTGGATAGTTGCATTTCACATGCAATTCTCTTCATGCATTTCACAACCCTACTCTATTTTATTGTAGGAATGAAACCCAATCTTGGAATTCATCCATCAAATCATTTTGTCATGAAGCTTCCTAAATGTAGATACTGTGTTTCTCCCAAAATAAGACCCTGTCTTAATAAGACCCTGTCTTATTTTCTTTTGGGCCCCAAAATAAGCACTGGGGCTTATTTCGGGGGATGTCTTATTTTGGAGGTGGAACTCATTTACCTGGTGTCGCTGGTGGAACTACTCACAGAATGCCACAAGATTTGTTGTGCCCATGGAGCCACTTGAGGCTTGCTGCAAGGCTCATCTTGCTGGTGCTTGACGAACGTCGACCTACGACGTACCACACAACACCGTAACGTACGTGCTCACCGAAGTCGTTGCTCTGTTCAGTCGCAGTATTCTGCCGCAAGCAGCTCCACCAGCAAGACGAGTCTCATCAAATGAGTGGTTCCACTGGTGGGTCAAGCTTCAGTGTTCTGCAGTGAGCAGCTCCACTGGTGCTACAAGCCTCATGGTGTTCTGCGAGTGGCTTCACTGTGCAACGAACCATGCAGTGTTTTGCTGCAGCTCCACCGGTGCAATGAGGTAAGTGGGTGCTGGGTGCATGGCACACCTCCAGCCCCCCACATTTGCCCTTGATTTTTACACCTGCGCCTCACCCCACCTTGTACAGTCAAATGGTGGACAGGGCTTAACTAGTCCTTATTTTTAGAGCAGGGCTTATATTAGGCACAGGTGTGAAAATCAGCTCAGGTTTCTTTTCGGGGTCAATCGTATTTCCGGGCAAACACGGTAGTTAATGTTTCACCGTCTGCCTAAATATGCTTATTTATTACTGATTATGTATCATCAAATCATTTTATTGCCCACTTTATATAGACTCATTTATATTTAAATGATTGTACAGAATTTCTTTTCAATGAAATAAAATAAATAAGAATAGAATTAGAAAATGCCACTTCATATGTTTTACAATTTGAACATAGCTGTAAAAATTAAAACTCCAGTTATTATTTAAGTTTAAAATATTTTAACATTGTTATTTACATCTGGCCAACTGTGTTTGGGGGCCAAAAAAGAATTAAGGAAGGAATACTGTCGCAGAATAGCTAGATGGCAGCACATCATAAACATAGGGTCATCTTAAAAGTAGGATTGGATTTAGCCTTTTCACAGAAGGAAGAAATCTCAGAGTTGCAGGCTAATTGGGAAGGGGGGGAAAAGCAATGACAAACCACTTTATAGTTTTGCTAAGAAAGCCCTGTAGATGGTCCATGAAATCACCAGGAATGGTTTGAAGTAGACATATATTCTTTTATTGAATCTGAATTGCCAGATAGCTGTTGGCTTACTCAATTGTTGCAAATAAGAGGACCTCTGGGAATTGGCAATAGGGGTGGTGGCCATAATTTTATAGGGGACAAAGCATGAGTAACATGCTCTCTTCCTGTATCACTGGATGGCATAGTTGCAGGATCCGTCCCCATGCTTTCTTTCAAGCATTTTAAAAGTTTGTAAAGGAACATAATGAAAACTTAAACTATAGTTAGATAGATGATACATAGGTAGATAGATTAGATAGATGATAGATATTGAACTGTAGGTTAGATTTGCATTGTACCCCTTTACAAATTTATCTATATCCACATATTTGTAAAGGAATGTAATGTACACTTTAATATATATAGGGAGATTGAACTATACACTACATATATATAGATTGTGTGTGTGTGTGTGTGTGTGTATCGTATATATGTATGGTGTTCATCTTTGTTCGGGTATTTTCCCATGTCATTATAGTTGTGCTTTTAAAGTTGTAGCAACGCTTCGGCAGAATCTCATCTGTCATCATCAGGCTTCTGTATTGTGTTCGTCTGTGAGTCAGACTTTTACAGTTGTTTCAGTTTTAAATTTGGGGCTAGCCTACTGCTGTGCCAGAAAGGTTTTTTCTTCATCCTGATTGGTTGGGAGTCTTGGTCTGTGTTTATTGGTCTTGGAGTTTGCTGTGTTCTGCTTGATTGGTCTTTCTAATATAGTGTGTGTATATATCATCATCATCATCATTTTAGCCACTGTCTATCCACTGCAGGATGAACATCTCTTTTGCCTGTGCTGTTTCCAACTAATACAATTCTGAGCTTTATTTTGCCAGTTAAGCCCCTGTCCCACTGCGCTAACGGATGCAAAGAGGATGTAAAACATTAAAAAAAGCCTGCCATCCACTGGAAAACATGATGCATCCGTTGTGTACTCATTGCATATGTGTTTCATACGCTCTATCCTTTGAGCATCCGTCCACTGAGATTTCATCCGCTCAAGAAGTTTTGAGCTGCACAAAACTTTGTGAACGGATGAACTTTCCGCTGTGTACAATGTAAAGCCGTAACATATGAGCAACAAGCGTTCTATGTCCGTTTATCATCCGTTAAACGTCCGCTGTATCCTCTCTGCATCCTCTGGGCATCCCCTCAACTCACTTCCTCTGCAGCTGAAAACGGAAAGAGGGAGGAAACAAAAGGTACACGGAACGTCTACACAGCGTTAGTAGCACGGAAATAGAAAGGATGAGCAGTGAACAGTTTGCATCCTATATACATCCTCTAGGTTTCCTATGAACATCCGTTTAATATCCCCACTACATACTACCCACGTCCGTTCTTTTCCTTTCTTTTCCATTCTGTTTATGCAAATTTTTGCCACTTATTGGAGCGGATGACAACAGATGGAGCACCCCTGAAATTTTGCTCGTCCGCTGTGTCCTTTTTGCATACGTTTTGCATCTGTCGGCCAGTGGGACCTAGCCTTTAGGCCCTCAAAATTTGCTGATGTTGTCAAGCCATCTTGTTTTAGGTCTCTTTCATGGATGCTTTTTATCAAGTGGGATCCATTCTATGACTGCCTTCCTCCACCTGCCTTCAGTTCTTCTTGCCATGTGACCAGCCCATTTCCATTTCTTTTACTTTCTTGATAATATTGTATTCTTTTGTTTCTTCTCTAATCCAAGGGCAGGTCTTCCTATCTTGTCTTGTAATGCCAAGCATGTATCTTTCCAAGGCTTTTTGTGCCACTCGTAGCTTTTGCATTGATAGTGAGGTTAGTGTCCATATTTCACCCCAAAGGGGGAATTGCTCTTCTCAAACGGAAGATATACTGCATAGCGTGTAGTTCAATCTCTCTCTTTATTCATTACGTTCATTGATAAATTTTGTAAAGTTATGTGGATATGGCATAGGATATGGTATGTGTAGGGATGCTGAATATGAGCCCGCCCTCCAACCCTTAAAAAGCACGATCACTCAAAAAAATGGAACTTCCTTTCATGTCATCCACCCACCCGTGGCTCCTTGCGTTCAAAAGCAAACGACGGAGTCTTCCGTGGGAGAGGAACTGCAAAAAGGAGATTTTATCAGTGCTCCTTCTGTAGGGCAGGCATGCCCCGGAGCGATGATCTCAGGAGATCTGTGGAACTGGAAAGGCGGCGCTCCCTGCAGTTTTTCTCCTCCACCCCCCCCGCCCCCCCCCTAATCCAGGAATCGCGACGAGATCTTTCTGAAGGCCCTTTTAGGAACCAGCGCTCTGTAGATCCCCCCCCCCCCCAGTAGACCGACCGGCTTGCAAAGCGCGCGGGGACCAACGAAGCAAACCTGCCCGAGCCGAGAGAGGCGGGAGGGAACGTGTCAGCCAGCACCCGCCTTTCCGCCACGTGGCCCCGAGACTGCGGCCGATGGGCACCAACCCCGCGACCCTTCGCTGACGCGGTCCTCTTCTTTCCGGGGGGGTATGCACAGGGGTGGGGCGGGTTTGGGGACTCGCGGATCCGCGCGGCCTGGAGAATTCGGGGACTGGAAGAGGAGATCCCTGCGCCACGGCGTTGCTCCTGGCTGCTGTGCCACGCCACGCCCTGCCCCGCAGAGGGTGAGGGCTTGCCCAGCGGAATGGATGTGCAACGGGCACGGGGGAGGGAGGATACGGCATCACCGGACTGTCCGGCCCGGAGCGCAGGAGCTGTTGGGCGTTAGGTTTCCCTCGCTGGCTGCGGTCCCTGCAGCTGGAGCACTAGCAGTGGGACAAAGATAGGGACAGGCGGTGCCACGTCCACCTGCAGGTCAGGCGTGCTTTTTTCACCATTCTTACCGCCTTGAAAGCGAAATGTTGAGAAATCAATGGAGTAACTGACCGGCTCTGCTGCAATCGGTCTCTCTGGTAGTGTAGGTTACTTTTCTGTCTGCAAGGAAGTAGCGTGGGTTAGTTCTCTATCTGCAGGGGAGAGAACACCCTGAGAAATGTATTTTCCCCAAGAGTTGCAGCTGAATGTGGCGAAGGGCGTGCTAGAATCTGTGCTACCGCTGCACCCCATCTTCTGACAGGCAACGTGTGGGAGCAGCACGAAAGGGGTGAGGTTGACCTGGAATGTAGAATAAGGTGTGTGGGAAGGAAGAATGAAATGTTGCTTCCCTGCTTGATTCAGGTTTAGTAAAAGGTGCTAAGGATGTGAATTAAGGGCTGGGCTGACTGTTTTTAAAGGCGGGTAGCTACACTTGGGTGGCAAATCGGACCAGACCAACTTTTCTTCCAGATGGACGGACGGGTCATGATACTGTCTTCGGCTCGAAGACTGTCGTCTGTCTTCCAGTCTGTCTTCTGTGGCTGGAAACTTTGTTTTTGCTAGCCCACAATGTGCAAGAGGAGCCTCAGTGTTCACAGAGTGCCATAGACATCTCTGTCATTGCAGGGAGCGGTCTCCATTCCGGAGAGATAGT
The DNA here is from genome assembly GCA_004320025.1 of Laticauda laticaudata. Classification (NCBI taxonomy): domain Eukaryota; kingdom Metazoa; phylum Chordata; class Lepidosauria; order Squamata; family Elapidae; genus Laticauda; species Laticauda laticaudata. The sequence continues at coordinate 7,449 of BHFT01051868.1, forward strand.
TCTACCTCCAGTGTCCTGCAGAACATGAACTGAAGTGTCTTGCCCCCTGCCCATCAGGACCAGAATGAAGGGGCTATTTCTAGCAGTTTGGCTCTTCATTGTGCCAACCAGATGGGCGGCACCAAAGAACAGCAGTGCCAGGTACCACCTAGTTGTAAGGGATGAGGGTTTCTCTGAACACAGAGATGGACAAGAAACTGTTCCCGAAAGGAGCCTTCAGATCTGAAAATGGATCTGCAATCCATTTTCCATTCAGCAGAGGTGACTAAATGTCTTTGTACCTGCCCCACTCTTTTTAATGTCTTCTAGGCCTGAGATCCCCCATGATTCTATGGATCAACCCATCCTGAATCCTCTGCACCCAAGCCAAGTTTCTCTAAAGTAAGTACATGCCATCCAACAGGTGTGCCTTTCCCAAAATTCAGCACTTTTGCTACATATGACAGGCTGAGATCCAAGAGGGCCAAAATTTGGAAGAAGGTTGGCTGACTGTCTTTCTGTCCCTTTTTCTTTCCATCCCAGGACATCCCCTTTCCATTTGATCTCTAAAATAACAGGGAAAGATTCCATCTCCGCATTCAAGTAATTTGTATTTCAGCTGAATTTGGGGACTTTTTAGATCTGGTTTGCCTTGGCCTTGGCCTTGGCCTACCAACTTGTCAGTGTTCATAATCAGGCATATACTAGCTGGATTTAAACGACTTACTAGCCTAAGCTAAAATGGGAACTTGGGAACTTATAGTTTAGCAAGTTGTAGGGCCCCAACTATTATCTTAGTGTTAGATAGGAACACGTTTATTTATTTGAGCATAGCATGGGGTATGAACACAGCAACTGCATTTTGTTCCTTCAGATTTAGAATTTAGTACGTTGGCTGAACTCAGGAATTAAAAACTTATCTGAATGTTTGAAGCGTGTCTTCTCTGCACCATTGAGTCTGGGCAGGTATCCAAGAAAAAGGATTGGAAGCCCTAATGACTTTGACTGCCCATCTTTCCACACGCTGATTCTGAGAGCTATAAGTATTCTCTGTTGCAATGGTTGTTATCTTGTCCTGCAAGTCAGTCAATGTTTCTGTGCTGTGGTTTGTTCCATCATGGCAACATAATAAATGCTGACTTGGTCTTTCCTAGGATGCTCCAAGACTATCTGGAGAACATTGGGCAGCTGAATGGGAGTGCTGCTACCATGACAAGGGAACAGGGTAAGTAAGAATTTTACTACGTAATGCATGTTGAGAGGGCAACTGATAGCTTCTCACTCTAGGAAACAATAGCTTTTTAAGCCCACATTTAAAAATAGGGATTGAAGTTGGAAAAGATGTTCCAACAAACAAATATAGAAGATTATCTGAGAAAACAATAACACAGAACAAAAACAATATAAGTTTTGAGTCCACAACAGCTAATTTTACAGATTGAGAGAAACATTTTCAGAGCAAAGAAAAGAAAGCAAAACAAATTATATAAGCTGCCTGGATATCTTTCACCAAAGAAAACATCTTTTGAAATTAGATGGCTTGGCTGCAGAGAAGGTGCAGCTTCTCTTATCAATTTGTCTCCTTCAAATTATTCTGCTGGAAGGCAGAGCTTTTGAGTCAGTAATTATTTTTCCACCTTCTTTGAAGTTAACCCCTCAAGTTTCATTAAAATGCAAAGGATAATCAATCACTATTTCCCTCTAAAAATTACCTTTTTGATCACAAGAAGCCTGACACCACATTAAAAGGTGGTGGTTTCTGATGCAATAGTTTGAGATGTTATCTGATTCAACATAGCCATCTCTGATACTTGCTATTTTGCTTTCACTTTTTAACCTTGTGAACAGTCTGAACCCACTCATGCAAAGTCTATCATTATGTAGCAAAACTGGAGCCTGACAAATCCCCAGCTTTCCCCATACAGTTAGATGGCTGAGGTTGCGCTGGATGGTTTTCCTTTCCTCCGTTCTCAAGACAGAAGAAAAACAAACCAGTTTTGTTTTTTGGGTCTCCTTTATAAGATTTGCAGAGTACTGGAAACAGTTTGGGGTTTTTAGAGCTCTTTCCTATTCCCAGAATAAATACTTTAAAAGAGTCACCCTCACCTATTTTTTGGAAATGTATCAATGGCTAATAAATGTTAGACGTGAAGCAATTACATGAAGCAAATTATAACTAGACACAGATTTTCTGTGGCAGAGAGTGCTCAGGATCACTGGAATTCAGCAAACCCAATGCAGAAGTATACATAGTTTCCTCTCTAGCAATCAGAGATGTTACTGGACATGGACAAAATAAAATGTTCTCGTAATGGATTATAGGTTTGTTTCTGTTGTTGGTGCTGATGTGAATATAAATGCTGCCTTTCAGGATGGATTCATTCTGTTAATGCTAAATTTGGAAATTGATGCTTGTGATATTTACAGCCTGCCTTGCTCCGGTTATGCCAATTAAGCAGTAGACAGACAGGCATGGAATATTTCCAGGCATAAATTCCCACTCATAAACCAGCAAGGCCAACTTTGCTTAGAATCAGAAAATGCTTTTAAATCTCATAGCCGGAGTATTAAGAACCTAAATCTGTAGTGAACTTTTTTTTTTTTTAAAGCCCTAGCAGATATTAACAGGAAAGCCTAGACCAGCAAGTGTCACAGCTATGATTGGGTACCAGGCAATTGGTTTTTAGGATCCAGAGACAATAAGGACACCAGTAAATAAAGGGATTTTAAGCTTCATTAGCTCAAGCAAACAGATTTAAAGGCATAATATTAAATGCATACATACCAAGGAAGATGAAACCCAGATCTCTAACAAATTGAACGAGATGGGCAACATTTGATACTTTAAAAAAACTCTCAGGAGTTCCTAAATAACAACAGAGATATAATGGGGGCTGCCAGTTTCCATGGTACCCAATGCTAGATTCTTACAGAAGCTCCCAACGAATAACAGTGTGATGACCCGTGGTCTCTCAAAATAACTCAAAACCCAAAACATACATTAAAGTCCGGTAAGGCCTTCAACTTAACTTCACTGTTTTATTAGGCACAATTTAAAGTCACAAAAGTAAATAATGAGGCAAAAAGAAAACCAAAACAAACCGCATTGAGGAGAGTTCTGAAGCAAGCCAAGATAACTAATAATAAACTCCAGGAAAATAACTGAGGAGAGTCCATGGGAAGAACACCAGCAAAGCTAAACCTGTTTCAAAATAAACACTAAACTGACTCCAGCAATTCTGACTGCGTATTTACAAACTTATATACATAGCTCCCAGCTGCAAGCCACGAGGAGGATCATGGTAATCTCCTCTTGAGTAGACCTCACTTTTCCCTGATCCTCTCCTCCCTGCGTGACCTAGGATGGATAGGGGATGGGCCTGGATCCTTCTTTGATTGCTCAGTTGGCCTCTGCCCTTCCCCAGCCTCCACCACCTCCGGAGCCACACTCACACTCCCTGTTGGCTGTTCCTCCGAGTCAGTCTCCACCAAGGACATGACAAACAGTAACTCCAAGGTTTTTATTAGTACCTGGCATCATGACTTCATGGCCCTGCTATGATCATGAAACTGTGAGAACCGACCTTGGCTGGGTGGTACATGACTGGGACAGGAACTGAAATTCTGAGATTTTCACAGGTTTGCAGCTATTGAAGATTCACTCTTTGATTCAGCAAGCAAGAGTGAAAAGCAACCAGCTTGGCTCAGAATGAGCTCTGAACCTCTAGATTTTTCTTAATATGAGGGAGCAATCAAAACATGTTGCTAAACTTCTCAAAATAAGAATGGTCTTCAAATTATTCAAGAGAATCTGGGATTGCACTGTGGGAGAAGAAGCTGTAGATTCCTTAGCCATTCCACCTTCCAGTGATCAAGAAAAGTGGGGTTTGGTGGGAATATTGTTGAGGAAAAAACATCAGCATTCATAGAATCATTGAGTTGGAAGTGTCTCTGTTGTCCTAGAATAAAAATCCCTTGCTCCATGCAGGAATCCAAATAAAGCATTCTTAACATAGAACAGGGGTCAATTGTTTTTGTAGTTTTGGGTTTTCTTGTTGTGAGCCTCCCAGAGTTGTTTGTTTAGATCAGGGGTTTTCAAACTTGACAGCTTTAAGACTTCTGGACTTTAACTCCCAGAATTCCTTCTCCAGTCATGTTAGCTCAGGAATTCTGGGAGTTGAAGTCCACAAGTCTTAAACATGCCAAGTTTGAAGATCCTTGACATAGAAGAATCCCCTCACATCTCTATTGAATTGGATCCACTGTCAAACACTCTTTTGCAGTATTAAGAAGCTCTTGCTGACGTTCATTGGGAGTCTGCTGTGATGGGCTATGAGAAAATCCTTGAGGACCAGGGGGAAGAGCCACAACCAAGACAACTGAAAGATAAAAGAATCTGAGTCCAAAGAAATGTAATCTGAGAAAACATCTCAGAATTGACCCTTTTTAGTTCCCTCATAAATAATGGCAGAGTGGGAAGAGCACTTTCAGCTTGCAAGATTGTGTTACTGGTAGTCCTTGACTTACGACCACAATTGGGACCAGTATTTCCATTCTTAAGTAAGGCAGTTGTTGAGTTGTGCCTGATTTTACAACCTTTTTGCTACAGTTAAGCAAGTCCCTGCAATTGTTAAGTGAAACATGCAGTCAATAAATGAATGCACTTCCCCAATTGACTTTGTTGTTGGAAACTGGTTGGGAAGGCCACAAAAGACAATCATATGATCCCAGGATCATATGCAACCATCATAAATACATGCTAGTTGTTAAGTGCTCAAATGTTGATCCACGGGGATGCTGTGACAGTTGTAAGTACAAGAACTGGTTCTAAGTCACTTTTTTAAGTGTCTTTGTAACTCTGGTCCCTAAACAAAAAGTTGTAAGTCAAGGACTATCTGTACTATAGCCCTTTAATAAAAGTAGCACTAGTTTTCCAGTCTGGTCTGCTGTGAAGATTAATATCTGCTGTGCTTTAGCTTAAATGCATTGTTCCAAATCCTGCACCCCAAAACAATGGAGAATAGCTTCCATGTGTAGCTTGAACTAGAAGTATTGTTGGCCTCTGCTATTTTTTGGTTCACTATGTATTCCTTCTCTATTCTGATTCTTTCTAGCGCTCTTGCTTCTCTTTGCTCTCCATGACTATGACAAAAGTGGGCACTTGGATGGTCTGGAATTCATGAGACTGCTGAGTGAATTAGTGTTCCAACAGGCAAAAGAACAGCCTGCACCTGACACGGTAGGCACATTTTATTCCTCAGTCTCTGGTAAGGTTGGCACCTTTGCCAATTCTTTTTTCTTTTTTTTCCCAGTTTTTATTAAACTTTACAATTAAAGATAAAAACTAATGCAAACTAAAAATACATAAATTGTGAAAAAGAAACAATAATAAAACCATAAGAATATAGAAAAGAAAAAGAAAAGTATATACTGTATAAACAAATGATTTTGTCCTTTATCATAATCAGTGAACAATTTCAGTAAGATAGTAATCATCTTAAGATACAGTAAATGGTATCTTCCTATATTGATCTCTTACCTATAAACAAATCCTTAAAACCTCAGCATTCATTCCTTGTCCACAAACATTCAAGAAGTGATTTGGTTACCTATTTTTTACTTTGATCAAATAAATCAACTTTATGTTCCTTCCTTTTACTTTTAACTATCATGATATTTAATCCCTTTAAATAAGGTCATACAACTTGATTTCTTATCATTTTTGCTTTGTCACTTCTCACAAAACTTTAATAGGTCTCTTGTAAACCTAATTTAGCAACGTTATTTGTCATACTTTTAGTTATCTTTTATTCCTTTAAATCATTAAGGTATCAACTGGTGTCATCTACATTTCTAGTGTAGCATCTTTTTCCATGTCATTTTTGTAGCCTCTCATCTTCAAAACCACTTTCAATTAATTCAGTCTTGTCTGGTAAAATTTCTTCCTCTTAAATAAAACATTTAAAAGACAGCCTATAATCACAGACACTTTGGGATCCATTATTCACCAATGTCCCTCAGTGTCTAGTGCCAAAGTATTGCTCTATTCTAAATTAGTTCATCAAATTTAAATGTTCTTTTCCTTTAATTATAATCTTTAGTTCCTTCTGGGTCCCTCTGTAGTGTCCAACCTTCAAAGTGCCATCCTATCGGGTTTTTTTCTGAATTCAAAATAACAGCATTTTCTCATGGGAAGATTTATTATAATTAATTTTAAAATCTTATATCAAATCTATTTGAACACTGTCCATTTGTAGCTTTCCAGAATAAATGTTCTAATCACCCTTTTGCTGTTTATTCCCCGTTTTTTAAAAAAATCTTAAGCTTGTATTTAAAACTTTTGTGAAGGATTGAAAAAAAGTCACCTGGTGGTATAAACATGCCAAACCATTGGTTCCTAATAGCTGAAGAGCAGTTAAGTAAAAAAAAATATGAAGAAATAAGACTCAATGGACTTTGTATCCATATAGGCTATTTTACAGCTGTCACCTTGATTAAAACCCCTCAACTCACAAGTCCACCATGAAATGTCAGTCCCTACAATCTGCTCACAAGGAGCAGGTGTCTGGATAACAAGTAAGCAATCTTACAATCTCACCTTTATCCAGAGACTTCACTGGCCAGAATTTGTTGCTTGGCAACTGATCTCCGCTGCAATGCCATCTCACTTCTACTGGGATGACTAGTTTACCATGGATGCTCACCGGAAGTCCCCACATTTTTACCAACTCTTTCAATAACAAGAGTTGTCTCTAGTTGTTCTCACTCTTTGTCTGGTTGAGCCTTATCTGAATCCCTGTATTCAGTTAATTTTTTTTCTGTTCAATTGTGTCCATTTTCAGACACTGCTTGGATAAATCCCAGTAGTTTTCTTAGTTTTTCAGAAGTGGTTTGTCATTGCTTCCTTCCTAAGTAGGGCCAAGTGAGAATCATTGGCCCAAGGTCACCCAGAAATGAACTTTCCAGCCTCATTCTTTAACCACTATACCAAACTGGCTCTCTCTCAGTAGATAAGCTGCAAATAATGTACACCTGTTTCCATTCTAAAAGTATCTTGTTGGCCATGGTAGGAAAAGAAAGCTAAAGTAGACTTGGCCTGATCCAGCTCAGTTTTTTATCCTTCTTTTGTCTATAGAAGATGTCAGTTACATTGTTCCTTATCTTCAGTTTATATTGATAATTGGAAAGCTTTCTTGATTCCCTCTGTCATTCTCCTTTCAGGTAGTGCCAATGGTGGACAGTATCTTGGAGACTCAAGACTTCAACTGGGATGGACTACTGGAGCCTTCAGAGTTATTTCTTCCTCCACGGCAAGGAGAGAAACCAAACTTCCTTACTGCTGTTAGTGAACAAGATGGTCCAGTCCTGTGGGCACTTCCCAAGCCAAATGAAGCAGTCATTAGTTTCCCAAGTCCCTCCGAACAACAAAGTAATGGAGACTCCCCACCTGAACCAGCAGTTCAGGAACAAGACATGATGGGTGACCAATTGTGGAGCCTGGAAAAGCATGGGGGAGAGCTCAGCCAGGAAATCGCAGGAGACCCAGATCAACAAGGGGAAGAGATGCCCTCTGCTCCAGGAGATTGAAATACACCCTGTATATAACCTTAGGTGATTAACCAAGAAGTGAGAACTGAAGGCCTCTAGGTCAATTTCAGAAATGGAATGCAGATAATCACCTATTTCCCAACATTTCCTTCTGGGTTCCCACCCCTTCTGTTTACCAAAGCAAAACAGAATAGGGTTGATTTCCTGTTCGGTCAGCTCTGCTGTACTCTGTTATCTAAAGACAGCCCTTTTCCAGCTTTCAAGGGATATATACCCCAGATCTTGAGAAACAGAAGTCACTAAAAACTTCTCCTAACCCAATGGCTCCACTTTCTCCTCAGTGCACCTGAGTGCATCATTCAGACATAGAAACATTCCCCCCCCCCCCCCCCCCCCCCCNCCCCCCCCCCCCCCCCGTACTGCAGCCTTTCCAGGAGGTTATGCTACCTAGCTAGGAAAGATTTCTCTAAACTGAAAAGCCTGTCTTAGCAGGTTGCCTTCCTGAATAATCTCTCTCTTCACAGAGCAGGCTCCCGATTCTAGAGGGCCTACTTAGGATCTCTTGCTCTGCCTTCCTCAAGTAAAGAGGTGCTGCACAGATTCAGGACAGAACTTACAACTATAATTTCCCAGTCTCGCCAAGGATGTATCTGTGCACTTCAGATGTCCGTTCTGATCACTCACTCAGCAGGGTCCTTTGGGGAAAAGCCTACCCAACACTGCAGAAGGCATCAGGTATGTCTTTTGCCATGGTATTTAAATTACATAATTTAAATGACTGCCCATTTCATAAAAGTGATTCTGAAACAAAACCACAATCCATGTTTTCTAATGTTAAACCAGTAAACTCCAATCATGAAAGAGAACACAGCTCACCTAACAACCTGGTCCAAAAACCTAGGGAAACAGCCAGAGATGCGTATGCTTCCCCTATACTTCTGCTTTTTCTAATCTGCCAATAAATCGTCTTCAAACTGAATTATGTCTCTCTACCATATAGGAAGAGGAATAAATTATCAGGAATCTTAGTGGCTCAGAGAGGCAAGGACAACTTCCTTTAAAAGGTAGGGGAGCTGATAATCATAGTATCTGACATAGAGGAAAAATTCAAGGACTGTCACATCAGATTAATCAACTGGGCACCTAGCTGTTTATATTGTGTTCTGTACTGTAATGTCTTCAGCAGGAAGAGAAGTAGGCTTCAGCAGTGGGGAGGAGCATTCTGGCTGATGTTGGGTGACATGGATTAGCATTCTCCTTTTCTGTTACTTTACTAAAATCTTTTAAATCACTTCCAACCTTGGTGTACCAAATAGCAACAAGTGCATCAGCAGCATCTTAATTCCACGTCCTCTCTCCCCTCATTACTTCTGCCACTTCTGGATCTGGCTGGCTGAGGCACAGCTCATCCTCTTCCTTCGAGGCTTGCCTGTGTATGTGTGCGTACACACACACAAACCTTAGACTGGAATTCCTTGCATAATCAACTAGGAGCAATCAGCAGCTTCAAGTATTTTATTTATCTTTTCATGGTTATACAGCGAAACCTCTTTTCCTCCTGGCAGGAGACAGAAGCATCTGAGCCAGCTTAGCCAGACTGCATATGGAATGTGTGGCAGGCAGCTTGACATGTCTTCCCATCTGCAGGAGATGCCAGAGGAGCAGTGCCAGTGCCACTAGCAAATAGAACACTACCGTGAGAAATAATACAGTAATAGTCCATGGTCCAGTGAAATCCTGCAGGTAACAGCTTTCAGCATGTCGCTCACACGATCCCATCATACCCGTGAACCCCACACTTCCGGCCTGCCACCTGGCATCCATAGGTTAATGCTGCAGGAAGTGTATTTCCTGCCACAGAAAATGAGAAATCAGTTTAGTTTTAGGACAGATGGGCATAATTGCTGCTCTTTAAAGTGCAGGAGATGGAAGGATGAGGAGTTTCCTCACCATTCAGATCTGCTTCTTGATGCTATTAGGTAGTGGTTTGTTGTGCAACCTAAAAGTATTCTGTTGTCCAAGACACACAAGCAATTGCACAGGATTCTGCCATTCATGCTATTCCTACAGGAAAATGAGAAGCATACAGAACTCACCTTTGCTTAGAGCCAGGATCACAGCAGCGTTGAATGTGTCTCCAGCCCCCAGAGTGTCCACAACAGTTTCAGGGGAGAATGCATCTGAATGCACCAGCAGCTTATCTGGTCCCATTGCATCAGCTCCATACTCAGCCCAAGCACAGATCAAGGAAGCTCTAGACATGGAGTACAGAAACTAACCCTATGTAGTGTTTTGGATCCATCAAATGAATAAATCCAAATTATTACACAACCAGGCAGAAGTGTGAATGTATTCCTTATCTGCTATATTCCAAACCAGGAAAAACTAAAAGATGCTTTCAGGTGTTGCAGAAAGGTGGTGCATTTTCACACCTGACTGCTCCATGGTATTTTGATGGGACTGAATCCAAAGCATTGGATAGCACTAATAGATATTTTTCTTCCTATTAACTTCCATCCAAAATATTTTCTATTCCAGCTATTTGGACTCTCAACAGCAAATCTGAAGTTGCTGCTAGAGACTTTGCCATATAACTGGGGACGCTGACTGTTGATTACCCACCCATTCCAATAATGTTCCCAGGCAAGAAGCTGAGCCTGTCTGGGCTTTCCTTTCAGCTCTCAAAAGGGAAGTCTGTGCAACTCAGCCTTTGGCCTAAACAGAAAGAAAGATAGAGAATAGACCTTAAGGGAACATCAGATAGGAAGGTGTTATATAAATCCAATCAATAAAGTATTAAAAGAATTGTGCTTCTGATATAGGATTGCTAACTAAAGCTGCTGCAAAAGATAGTACCTTGGATTGTGCCATCACATGCAACAAGCATTTAATCTGATTTGGGCGTATCGGTTTGTAGCACCAATTCAACCATGATGAGTATAGTTTTGGCTTAGTATGGTATGAGGTCAACCTGTTACAGTTTATTCAGCAAGACCCAGTTATACATGGTTTAGCACAGTCTGTGTGTGACTTCAGCCTGAACGTGGCTGAAATCTCTCTAAAGCTGCTTGTAAAGAGAATCCTCTCCAAATCATTAAACGACTTGTGATTTGAGGTTTCTTATGGTGAAGTTGGTTGAGATGACCTCTAAAGGGCTCCCACTTTTGCCTCTGAAATTCTCCTCAGTCTGATATTCTTATTTCATACCACCCCCAATAACCAGGGAAGGACCCAGGTTTGTCTCCATGTTTTGGCTCCCTCCTACCCTGGCTTCAAACGCCTATAGAGCCCCTTCACAGCCTCAGGAGCTGAGTAGAATCCAAATGTCTTGGCCACATCTTTGCTGACAAAGACCTAGAAGAAGAGAACCACAACAAAGTCATCACTTTTTGGCTGGGCCTTATTACGTAGTATCTCGGTGGTCAGATAGTGAGTGCCTCAGAGTGTGATGTATGAAGAAAATGACTGTGAGTCTCCAGGGCATTGGGGTGTATTCTGGCCAGACATTTAGAAAATTTCACTTCACAGCTATAGAAATCCCCCAAGAATATTACTGTTTACCTCTGTGTCCACACAAAACTCATCTGCAGAAAATCTCTGGAAACGAGTGACTGAAACAGTACTATCGATTCAGAAAGTAAACTCAGAATCCTTAATAAGGATTCTAACAGGGGATGCCAATACATCTTCAGTTGCTACAGGAGGATGAGGAGGAGGAGGAGGCAAAATCTATTAAATCCTATGAGAGGAACTTAACTGAAGGTCAGATTACTCTTTCAGCTTACTTTCTTGACCAGCCATGTTTCCCACCTACATCAACCTGCACCACAACTTTACCTTTGACCCCTTACCACATCTCCATAGCAAAACAGCTGGTACAGTTCTGGCCTGGTCTTTTCCACTTCCACAGATGTGATTACTCGTTCAGATGGTGGGCAGGTTTGGTTATACTTTTCTACCTGTTGCAGCATTTTAACCTGTTCCGAAGCATTCCTCCCCTGGGAGAAAATACTATGATTAATGACACAGTCTGAGATGTCTGAATTTGACATTATTCCTGGAATTATTGATAGCCTTTGTGATTTTAGATGCCTCACAACTTATAGTAGTTGGCCCATTTATACCTGCTCCTTCCAAAATAGATCCCAGCCACTTCACTGCCATGGAACATCACCTGCCTACTTGTCAAAAAGTGCCCGCATATTGTAAAAGGGTTGTAAATCTGAGCACCACCATCTTATCACATGAACAATTAGGACCAACCTCCTTTCCAGTCAAAGCCTTACCTCCCAATGGATCCACTTGTATTGAGACAGGTCAACTTTTTCAAAATCAGCAGCTGTCACATCTGGCAGATTGCTGCAATTGGGAGAATGGAAAGTGGGAAGAGGAAAACAAGGGTTTAATTAATGCAACAAACTGATTTCCATCTTAAATCAGTGAAACAGTAAGCAAATGCATACCTCGTTACAATTAAATAAAACAGGAAACAAAATACTTATTGACTTCTCAAACTCAAAAGTGTATCCTGTGTAGCATCCTGTTTTGTTAGCACCAAACCAAATAATCTAGCCAATCCAAAGGGGACATGAATTGTTTTCTTATTGCTTGTCCCGAGTTTCCAATGAATAAACACATTACTCTGAATATGGTGGTTCAGTTATATGCAGAACTGATTTTGCAAGCTTAAAGTTAATTTCACCTCCTATTGGGAGCAATTCCAAAGTACTTTGGAGCTGCTTTGAGCTACACATCCCAAGGTTTTAAGCTGCACAGGCAGCCATCCCACATAAGAATGTCTCTATAACTTAATTCCTTTTTCCCCAAATTTGTCAAAAAGACATGAAGAAATCTCTTGGCAGATGTATAATGTGCAATTGGGATGGAATTTATTTACTTAGGTATCTAACTGAACAATAATAAATTATAATATGCTAACCTCTTCCTTGGTTTCCATGATAACAATCTGAGGTAATGTGAGAATAAAGGAAGTAGACATATATACATAAACTGAAATGTATTATCATAGAAAACAATAATGGCCATCAGTCTATACAGTGTTAAAAATATAAAATAAACATGAGAAAAAAGGCTAATCTCAACTGCTTGCTAAGTCTGCAATAATTGCACATTTAGTCGTACTAGGTTATTCGGTAACAGTGAGATTGACCTGCCTACCTTTGTTCTGCATCTATGGACTGTCCTGGACTGTCCCTTCTTTCCTTAAGCTAAAGGATGCTTGACTAGGATTGAGTTTGATCCCCCATTCTCAACTTGTTCCTTTTATTTCATAGTTCCCTCATTCTGAAAACATTGTCTTAGCATTAGGCCATACTTAGGAACTTCATCTGGAGATATTCAGCATGGAAACAGCCATTTAATTCTCAGCCCTCATTTTTATGGATTAATTGTACCTGAAATGGATTCGGTTGTAATGATTAACCCACTAGCCTGGAAGACAGAGACTGCTTTGATCAAAGGCCACAAGAATCACATTCAGAAAGATGACAAGCTTGGGCCTTCTGCATGTCCCCAAATTATTAACCAGGCCTTTATACTCTATTAGTAGTGGGAGACAGAAAGCTGCACACTTCCCACCAGTTGAGAAAAGTTAAGGGAAGGGAGAGGGGAGTGTCACATAAGCTTTTGCGTACATTTTTTTAATGTGTTCTTTCATTCAATTTGTCTAGTCACCCATCTCAACAAGTGACTCTTGAGTAGCAAACAATCTTAGCAATAGCAGTAGCACTTAGACTTATATACTGCTTTATAGTGCTATACAGCCCCCTCTAAGCGGTTTACAGAGTCAGCATATTGCCCCCAATGATCTGGGTCCTCATTTTATCTACCCCGGAGGGATGGAAGGCTGAGTCAACCTTGAGCCTGGTGGGATTCAATCTGCCAAATTTCAGGCAGCTGGCTGCAGCAGAAGTAGCTTGCAGTACTGCACTCTAGCCACTGCGCCACCGAGGCTCTTAAATAGAAAAAATTTTTTAATGCCCAGTTACCCTATAAGATGGGTGGCGAATAAATTTTATAAATAAATAAATCAATTCCCATCACAAATATAAAAAGTAAAATGCACAGTAGGAAAATATCACAATGGACAGTTGCTAACACAGTCAGGAGACAAGAGCCTTCAGACACTTGGTTCCTCAGGCCAGGTGCAGAACCAGGACTTTATGAAAAGCCAGCAGGGCCCTGGAGAGAGAATATAGCCCGTAGAGCAGAAGTCTCCAAACTTAGCAACTTTTAAGACTTGTGGACTTCAACTCCCAGAATTCATAGCTGGCTGGAGAATTCTGGGAGTTGGTCCACAAGTCTTTAAGTTGCCAAGTTTGGGGACCCCGCCATAGAGCTTGGTTGTAGATACAAAACACACTTAATTTGGTCAGATAACGACCAGTACATGGAAAGATGCAAACTTGGTATAGATTACCCTCAGTGATTTATTTTTGTAGTTGTGTGGATCTAGCCGATACAAACACTGTAGTTGATCCTTGTATCACCTCATGACTGGTTTGTCTAGCCTACATCTCACCTGTTGTTGTCAAAAGCCCAGGTTCTTTCTTGCTGTGATCTGGTGGGAGTCACATTTGAATTTCTCATTCTGTGAGCCAAAAAGCTTCTTGGGGAAGGGGAACATCACAAGATGACACAACCATATTTGGGAAGGATAATCAAGAATTAATATTGGTAATTGTGATTGGCAGCAATCTGGACTAAATTAGTGATTGACCAAGAATTAATAATAAATCAGATTTTTAATAGCTCATGCATGGATGCTTTTATTTCTCTTCCATTGGGTGGCACCTCTGGAGGAATTGAACAGGCATTTTAAGCCCTATTTTGACCTGCTCAAGCAACTCTTATTTTCCCCAATAAAATGGAACAAGAGCTATATTAATTCTTATGTGGTCCAAGGAATTAAAAACTGGCTGTGCTATTTCTTAACAAAGCTATAACCAAATGTGGTCCTGCTCTGAACGTAGAGACGGGAATAAATTCATTTATTGGATGTTGACTCTGATGAGGAGTTGGTAGTTTTAATATATTTTTCTTATCTTCCTGTTATCTTGATTGATTTAAAAAAAACAAGTCAGGTTCTTTTGGGTATCAAGCTGACCCATAAGTGTAAACTAGTGAGGGAAAAATATCATAGAAGATGCACCTACATGGAGCTACCCTTGAAAATCATTCATAAGTTACAACTGTTCCAGAATACAGCAGTGTCAGCAATTATTGACATGCCACAGCTTTACTCTACTAAACACCTCTACTAAATATAATATCTGCACTAGCTTTCAGTGGACTTCCAGGACATACTGCAGGCTGATTTTTTTTATAGGAATGGCTGTCTCCAATACAGGTAGTCCTCAATTTACAACAGTTCATTTAATGACTGTTCAGCACTGAAAAAAGATACTTATGACCTTTTTTCACATTTACAACTTACAACCATTACAGCATCCCCATGGTCATGTGATTAAAATTCAGGTGCTTTGGCAGTTGACTCTATTTATGATGGATGCAGTGTCTCTGGGTCATGTGATCACCTTTTTGTAACCATCTGACAAGCAAAGTCAAATAGGGGAACTTTATTTACTTACTGTCATACTCTTGCCTCAAGTTAGGAAGTCTTTACTTTTCAAAATATGTATTGCTTCAAAATTATAATAAAAGTAAGTCAGTCAATGTGACTCTGGATTTCTTGGTTGTTTAGCCAGACTATCTATTAGGTGATATCCATTTCTCTCAGGATAAGGAATCTCAATCTCTAAAATTGAATCAAGCTATCAGGCAAAGAAAAGTTCAGGCAGCGGCACACTGCTTACTGCATGCAAAGCAGACTTTCTTCTTACAAACACACACAGTAAAAACAAGTGACTGTATTTAGAATGAGCACTAACTTTAGTATGATTCTTTAATGGCTTAGCATATTGTGCAAATCCACTATATTTGGCTAGTTTATAATACAGTACATGGATTGTGTCAATCCATGGGTTGAAAGTAGGTTGATTCTGGTTAAGTGATGTGTGAATGTTGGGTAGGTGCTAAAGCCTTGCTAGGCAAAAAAAAGTAAGTTATTAATATTTGCTAACCAAGTAATTATAAGATTAATAATATTAGCAAATAATTAGTAATAGATAGGAAGGAAGAAAAAAATTGTACATACATTCACACCTATTTGCTAGAACCAGTTGTTAACATTCTAAGCAGTTTGGAGAACCGGTTAGAAGAAATTATTGGCCTAATCCTGTGAGGAAGGCAGAGAGGAAACATTCTGGTGTTGCTTACAGAAACTGCCTCTCCATTAACCCTTATTACATTTTTGGTAGGACTTCCTGTCTCAGGAATGTCTCTGGAGTTTTTTTTTTTCCTTCCCTTGCTGGTGCTTTGCTTGTGTGGAGTGACCATTCAAAGTTACAATGGCACTGAAAAAGTGACTTATGACCATTTTTCACACTTACAACTGTTGCAGCATCCCCACAGTCTTGAGGCCAGATGAGGAGATGCATGCCTCAATGTGAGTGATATTGAGTTGGCCACACCCAGCCAATAACATGACCACTAACCCATGTCCACCCAGTCACATGACCAAGCCACGCCCACCACCTAAGCCACACCCACAGAACAGGTTGTTAAAAAAGTTGAATCCCACCACTGCATACATACATACATACCCACCAGGCTATCCTTTATTGTGGGAAGCAACATTACACAGAACTTAGAAAAGAAGTAAGGAATAGTAAGGCAACTCTGCTAAAGGCATGAGATTAACAAAATAAAAGGAATTATAACTAAATCTAGTTTTTCACCAACGTCATTCACAATACCTCTCAAGATCTGCTTAAAGTTAAAATGTCTGCTTAAACATTCCATTTATTTTCATGCATATTTTATTTCCACTTCATTGCACTCAGTAATCAACTTTCAACATAGTCTTTGCTCAAAATTCTATGATGAAATTCTATTATTACACAACAAGAAACATGTCGTACATTATGTTTTCTGACATTCTACTGGGCAAGATCTTCAAGCAGATTTTAAACATCATGTCTATGAGCACTTTGCAAGAGTGCAAGAATTAATAGTAGTCAGCATGAGCTTGTCATAAACAAGATTAACCTTATCTCCTTTTCTCACAGAATTACCCCATTTCTCACATTTGCTTAATAGATCTGGATGCAGTGTATCTTGATTCCATCAACAAAGGATTCCATCAACTCTAATGATGTTCTCATTAATAAAATAGTATAATATAGGCTAGATGATGCAACTCTTAACCCGGTAATTACACCTCAGTAGTACTCATAACAGTTCCCCATCAGTTTGGAGAACATTTATCAAGAAGAATGTCACACAGCTATTTCTTGTGGCCTTTACCATTTTTATTAATGACTTGGATGAAGGGGGAGAAGGAGCAGTTTAGAAGAGAAAGAAAGAAATGAAAATCGAGACAAGCTTGAATCATAAACAACCAGTGCAATTTTATGAGCCTGCTTCTCCACTGTGTGTGCAAACAGCTAAAATAGGAAGCTAGGAAGGACCTATTAAACCACTCACTGCAAAGTTGTCACACTTGATTTCATTGAGGGCTGCATGAGGGTTGTGTTTGTCCTGGGGCTGGGTGGGCGTGGCAGGGTGGGCATGGCCAGCTCAATGTCACTTGTGTCGGGGGCACCAGTGGTGGCCCAGGTGGGACTGGGGTGATCCTTTTGCAGCCCTTTGCCAGCGAAAATGGAGCTTGCGGCCCTCCCGGGCTCCGTTTTTGCTGGCAATGGCACTGTGGGCCGGTCCTTCACTGTTTCCAGGGTGGCCCCGCAGGCCAAACCTAAGCACCATGTAGGCCAGATCCTGTCCGTGGGGCTTGAGTTTGATACCCCTGATTTACGGTAACAGTATAAACACAATCCTAGTTATATTCTTTGTAATCTCTTCCTGAAACAAACAGTTACTCCAGCAGGCCAATCCTTGCCCACAACACACAGCAGTCAAGGCCCCCTGGCCTCTACTGGGGTGCTGAGAGTTCTTTTGTGCCACCCATTGGTAGAGGGGGGGAAGGTTGGAGCAGCATAGCCAAAGTGGGCCAGGTCTTACGTGTCATAAAGAGTAACTGTCCGAGAACCGTTGCGGCAATTGATGAGGCAGCAGGCACACGGTGTCTCCCCCTGGCTCTGCCAGACCAAGTGGGCAACTCCCACTTTGCACTGTTGGAAGTCAGACAAGATGAAGCTTGGGGCCAAGGAAGAGGAGAGAGAGAGAAAAACCCATTAGACTTCACTGCGAGGAATGCTCAACCTACGCACCTAGCAGCATGCAGGATGGTGCGGGTGCCTGTGGCCGAGTTGCTGATCACCGTTGAAACGGGCAAGCTGCATGCCAGATGCAAAGCCACATGGGTGAGATCCACCTCATAGCATCGGAAATCATCACGGACGAAGCTGGGAGGGCAAAAAACATGAGCGTCTTCTTGGGGGGGGAGGAGGTGAGTTTCTCTGATGGGTGGAATAGAAGGCAGATGCTCCCAAGCTTCTCAAGACAATAGGGCTGTTACGGCCGCTTGGCAAAAGTTGTCAGTGGACTAGAAGCTGTGAGGGCAGCGGGAGGTAGCTGTCTGAAGAAAGCAGATAAAAATGAACTCTGCAGTTTGGAAGCCGAGAGCTCTGATGCCCTCAGAGCTTCGTACTTATTAAAAAAATCTCATTACATTTACTCTGGAGCTCTGCTCTCTGAAGCATATGCTGCTCAGGAGTCAACAGACAGAATTCATGTTATAGTAAGCAGAAGAATGGGAATAGAATGGTCTTTGATCTGCCTCAGATCAGTTCCATAAAAAGTCTGTTTCCTGAAAGCAAAAGATCATAAATTTAGAGATTATAGTTTTCATGTGTTTCCTACCTAAAAACAGGTAGAAAAATGTGCCATTAACTTCAGTAATCATGGTTGGAGTCAGCTACAAGGTCTACAAAAATGAAACGCAGGGAGTATATGAAAATTTTCGACTACAAGTTCCACATCTCTCAAACACCTAGATGGAAAGTTTAGTGTAATATAAACTATAAGGTCAGGTGATAATAAAATTAATGGCCTGTGACTATTTACTTACATAAATACACACACACACTTATAGACCTATATAATGACCATTTCTTAGTAATGGATGCCAGTGATAAGATAATCATAATTAGCCTCACTATTAACTATTATCTATTATTCCAGAGTTTCTATCCTACTGCAAGTGTTAATTAACTTAGCAATGCTCGAATAATTCTGTGCAATTGCCAATTACTGACAATCTGAATGGTCATTGTGTTTGTATCACAAGTAATTTATGCTTTAATTACGTTATCCGACCATACATTTTGCCTTTCCTTAACAGTTTACTCTGTTTCTATTTTTTCTATCTACATCTTACAAAGATTGGTTAATTGAAAATAATAATTCATTCATGAAGTAGAATATAGTTCACTGCATTCCTTTGCTGTAGTCTTATGCATACAGGGTTACTCTATTATTAACTTTAAGAATTTCATAAGACTTATTCATTGTACATAGCATAACATGATTAGTCTTTTAAGTGTTACAAGATTCTTTGTTGAAATTAATTATTTAAGGGAAGGGATTCTTTTGCAAAAATAGAACAATATTAATGAAAATAAGCTATTTTAAAAGCAGAGGCAAAAACATGCCTGGCATATGCATTTGAATCTCATGCCAAGTCTGATTTGTTGATCATCTGACTATCACCAGTACATGAGAGACTTTTATTCCAACAACATGGCTTGGAACATCCCAGCTTGGAAGAGAAACAAAGTTAAATAAGACAAAAATCAGGGAGATATTTGTTAGAGCTAGAAGAAAGCTAGTCCACCATCACACTGAAATGAATCCCCTGCAGCCTGATTTGAACCTTATTTGAAATAATTGAAATTAACCCATATTCAGAGTTGTACCAGCAATACAATGAACTAGAAGCTAAAATAGACTACATTCACACAACTTGCTGAGACATACAAGTTTTTAAAGTAGTTAACTTTACTGTGAATTCAGTCCCAGGTCTTGGTTTATATGTATATGTATATGTATGTATCTTGGTTTAACATGTTAAATAACTCTGACATTGTGTGAACGTTATGATCACTTCACTATAATCAGAGTCTCCTTTCTGTCACAACCAAATAACAGCCCAGTTTAGATTTGCACATGTACAGTTTGTTTACTGAATCACTCCAATTCTCTTGATTTGCACAATACTCGTTTAAACTATCAATGACGAAGTTTATTTAAAAAAAAACATTAAGCCACAAAATAGCCCACAAAGCTTAGCTTATTGTGAAAACAGAGTCTACCTATGATGCTAATCCAGGAGAACCTTCTCAATTCCAGGCAAGGAGTGGATCAGTGGACAAAGAAAATATATATCTGCAAAACACTTTAGGTTGAACACTGAGAAGGAGAAATCAATTTGTGGACTGTTGGGCCAGTGACTTTGTCTCAACCCTAGGAAGAAGGTAATGGCAAACCACTTCTGAAATGCCTTGGCAAGAAAATTGGCTGATCTTCTCGAGGCAGTCTGTGGACCAGACTGAATGGTGGGGGGGGGGGGGGGNTATCTAAGTGCATAAAATAAATATGTTTTTCATGAAGTGGAGACACACACTTCTGCCCTTCCCCTTCTGGTTCTCTCTGTCTCTCTCTCTCTCTGTGCATGTGTGTGTGTGTGCGCGCGCGCGTGTGTGTGTGTGTGTGTGTGTGTGTGTGTGTGTGTGTGTGTGTGTGTTAGTCACAAACCCCTGTCTGTATTCCTGCTGGCACTTACTTTGCAGCATGACCAGGAGCTAAGGAACCCATGAAAGCACAAGGGGCCCCCAGCAGGGCCAGAACGGTACAGGTGTTGGAGGCGTTCCCTCCACGTTGCCAGCGCTGCGACAAACATCTGGAAAGAAGCAACAGCCAACAGCAGCTTCAGCGTCCCATTCCGACAAGGCCCTCTGGGCAGCCAAATAAATAAGTATCCGGGACTCCGGCAACCCTTCAGGGCTTTTGCATTTGTTGCAGTCTCTTCGCTCAGATCTTGAAACGGGCCGAAAGGCTGCTTCGGCACCTTTGCAAAGGCAACCCTTCCGCACACATCCCTCCCTCCCTCCCTCCGTCCTTCCCTCCCCACCCCCGGAACCTGTTCCCGCCCGCTACGAGGACTCTAATGAGCCCCGGCCGGGGGAACCGAGCCTCGAAATCCCAAAGTGCGAACCGGTTCCTGCTTATCGGGGCTTTGGAACACGGAACCGGACAGAGCGGAAAGCTCCCCTCCCGCAACGCGGAGCAAAACGGGTTAGCAACCCCCCTCCTTCCCTTCTCCTCCACAGTTTGCACCCAGCTAGGCCTTTTGCAGCGGTACCTGGTGTCCGAATCCTCCTCCGGGTAATTGTCCACCACGCTGATGATGTCCAGGCACACAAGCCCGATGCACAAAATACGCTTCTCCTCCATCGGTCCAAGCGGGCGTCTCCCTCGGCTCCCGCCACTCTTCTCTCCGCTGGTCCCAGCCGGGAGGGGGGTCAGGACTCAACGCTCTTTTCTCTTCTGCTGATCTCAGCCCCGGATCGGCGGATGCCTCCGCTCGCCCCAGGCAGCCGCACGGCCATTGGCAGGAGCGCCTGACGGTCGGTTCCGATTGGCTCCCTCCACGGTATGCAAATCAATCCTGCCCTTGGGTTCGAAGGCAGCTCTTTCCCTCTTTTTCCTCGGACTCCCCCCCACCCGCGGGAAGGACGGCTGCCAGTCGAGCGGGAGGCCCGTCCAGTGCCACCTCCCCACCCTTTTCATCTTTGGAACTCAACGCCCCATTGCCGCTGAGCTGGGTCGCTGAACTCCCGGCAGAGCAAGGAAGGCCTGCCTGAATCGGAGCTGCCTACAACAGAGAAGAGAAGAGAATAAAGAATAGAATAGAATAGAATAGAATAGAATAGAATAGAATAGAATTGGAATATATAATAAAAGTAGAATAGAATAGAAAATAAAAAATAATCGAGAATAGAATAGAGAATGGAATAGAATAGAGAATAGAATAGAATAGAATAGAACAGAAGAATAGAATATACAGGTGAATCTTGAAAAATTAGAATATCTTGCAGAAGTTCATTTATTTCACTAATGCAACTTAAAAGGTGAAACTAATATATGAGGTTGACTCATTACATGCAAAGCAAGATAGTTCAAGCCATGATTTCTCATAATTGTGATGATTATTGTTCCGTTCGGAAATAAGTTGCGCCAGACCGGGTTCCAACAACAACTCTTTTATTTCAACAAGTAATGCAGTGGTAACGGAACAACAGCCCAAGCTGCGGCAGCCCTTCTTATAGCGCCTTGCCTGCGGCTTGTGGCCAATGACAGTACTTTGAGTATTCCCGCCATACGGCGGGCTAATCGGATTGGTTCCTAAATGGCCAATCCGGCAATGGCCTTTTCAGCCAATCAGTTTAAGGCATTTGGAGTCTACCAAGTTCTATACACAACACCCCTCCTCCCTTGGTTTCGTCCAACAAGTGTCACATAGTCACGCAGGTAGTTGGGGCTTTTTCGAGTCCTGGTTGACCTGCGCAGCTCAGTCTCGGCATGGTCTTCAAGCAGTTCGGACAGGATCGCTTTCTCTCTGTGCTTTCTCCATGGAACCTCCTGGAAGGGTGAGCCAGCCTTGCCGCTCCCGCCTGAGTCTCTCGGGCCGGTTGAGATGGCTCCGCCGCTCCCTCCTGGTTCGTCCAGGTTGGTCGAGCTGGCCTGGCAGTCTCCTTTCAAGAAGGCCTCGCCTCATTCTCCTGCTCCCGTACTTTTCTTCTGGGGTTCATCTAAATGTGAGTGCTCTTTTTGATTTATTGGGATGTTTTTGTGTAGTGTTTGTTGTCGTGTTATGGGAGGTTCATCTCTCCCTTTTTTATTATTCTGTATTTCCCCCCCCCCCTNCTGGGGTTCATCTAAATGTGAGTGCTCTTTTTGATTTATTGGGGTGTTTTTGTGTAGTGTTTGTTGTCGTGTTATGGGAGGTTTGTCTCTCCCTTTTTTATTATTCTGTATTCCCCCCCCTCCTTGGCTGTTTTTGATCTGTTTATTGTCGGCGCTGGTGAGGCGGTTCATTCTCGGGTGCGAGAACGAAGCTGGTCAATGTGCCGCTTCCATTCTCTTCCATCGTCCGACAAGATTCGGAAAGACCAGGGGCCTGTGATTTGGGTGATTCTGGCTGGAAGCCATAACGGATCCCCAGTAAGGTTATTTGCGTAAACTAGGTCGCCTATCTTGAATGAGTGGTATTTGCTGGAGGAGTCAGGTGGTTTGTCCCAGGTATAAATGGGGTGCTGTCTGTCGAGGTAGGAACGCAATTTCCTACCCATTAGTAGTTCTGCATGGTTAACAATCGGTTTAGCTTTACCTGCTTTACCTACCTTTGTCCATTCTTTCTAGGCCCTCCTTAGTGTACCGAACCATGCGTTCAGCCCTGCCATTAGCAGCCAGATGAGCCGGCGCTGTCAAGGCATGTTGGATGCCTTGTGCAGCTAACTACTTTTCGAATGCCAACGCGGTAAGCTGGGGCCCATTGTCTGAGACTAACACATCAGGCAGTCCATGCGTGGCGAAAAGTTTGTCTAATTGTTTCATTACTGCCTCTGTGGTCGTGGATGCCATGGGTATGACTTCTAACCAGTTCAAGTAGGCGTCCACGACTACCAAAAAGGTGTTGCCTTTTGTTGGCCCAGCAAATTCAATATGCAGTCTCGACCATGGGCCTCAGGGAGTTTCCCATTCCCTGACTGGTGCCAGTGGGGGGGTAGGCCTCGAATTTGCAGTCGGCATGTTGCCAACCGCAACGTTCAATCTGTCTTTGTCCAGCACTGGCCACCAGACGTAAACTCCCTGCCAAGCAGCTTTCATTTAACTATGCCGGTGCTCCCTACGTTGCAATATGCACAGTACATTTTCCCGCAGTTTTTCAGGGATGACACCTGCTCACCCCACAAAATACAGCCTTTCTCGCATAGACCAGTTTCAGTCTGTCGGTGCAAAACGGTTTAAAAGTCTCGCGTTTTGTTTTCATCCGGCCAGCCCTTACTACCCAATGCAGAATGTGACTGTCAACGGGTCTTTTGCAGTGGCTTTAGAGACATCCTGCTGTGGTTAGTGGCAGATTCGACAGGCCTCGAGTTGGAGAGTTGAGATGGTGGGAGCTGGGTCATCTTCCGTGATGGGTAGTGGGGAACGGCTCAAGGCGTCTGCATGGTGATGGTCTTTCCTGGAGATGGATTAGCATGTAGTTGTAGGCAGCGAGGAATTCAGACCTCGTCATCTAGTGACAGAGATGTTTGGGTCGGTTTGTTTCCTGCTAGAATCCCTAGCAGGGTTTGTGATCAGTGATGATCGAAAAAGTTCTGCCATAAAGGTACTCATGAATCTTTTGACTCTGGCTATAATAGCGAGGGCTTCTCGGTCGGTTGTAATTCTCTCCGATTTAGATTGTAATTTTTGAATATGAAGGTGACCGTGCCTTTCTTGCCGTCTGGTAGCTTGTGGCTCAGGATGTGCCAATTCCAAAAGGCGGATGCATCACAGGTGACCGTCAGAGGCAGGGTATTGCTATATCTGAATCAAAACGGTGTTATGATGTTAATAGATCTTTGATGTTTTGAAATGCGTGCTTGTCCGATGGCCCCATTTCCAAATAGTTTGGTCTAACAACCGATGTAAGGGTTCTGCTACAGTGCTTTTTGGGGGCAGGAACACATTGTTGAAAATTTATAGAGCCTAGGAATGCTTGTAAGTCAGTTTTGTTCTCGAGGTCTAGGTGCGCCTTTGATTGCTTTATCTTTTTTTCGGTGGGTGTATCCTTTGCTCATCTATGAGATAGCTAGAATATTCGATCTGGTTGGGGCTAGATTGCATTTTTCCCTGTTTACTTTAAGGCCTGCATCCCTGAAATTCTTCTTATATACTTTTTTAATCTGCTTTCTAGTTGGTTAGTGTTCTTTGCTGACATCTAGTACATTATCAAAATAAGGGATGACTCCCTTAATTCCATTTAGAAGGCGCTCCATGAGCGTTTTGGAAAAACGCCTGGGGCATGCTAACACTGAATTGAAGTCGGTTGCACTTGAATGCCCCTCTGTGTGTCACTATGAGTCTGTGCCTCTGTGGTAGTGGGGTCAACGGGTAGCTGTGGATACGCTTGTGCGAGATCAAGCTTTGCAAAAATTTTTCCTTCCCCTTGAGAGTGCAATAAGTGTTGCACTACTGGCACTGGTATGCGCTTTGTTGGAGCGCATGATTTAGGGTTGCCCTTATAGTCTCCACAGATGCGCACTGACCCATCTAGTGTGACAGGGGTTATGATGGTGTTTCCCACCTGGCAGTGGTCGATTGGCTCTACACCCCTTGTGCTGTTTATGTTTGTTTAGTTGTTCGTCAGCCCATTTTGGTTTTAAGGCAAAGGGATGCGTCTGGCTTTGAGCCGGATGGGGCTATTTTCGGTCTAGGCTAATTGAAATTGGGGTCCCCTTGTACTTGTCTAGAGTCCCGTCGAATACATCCGGAACTCTTTTAACAGGCTCTCTTCCCAGTTGACCGCGAACGATGCTGTGATCCCGGTCATCCGATTCCCAGGGGTGCGAACCATTCGATTCCCAACAGGTCAGAGCAATCACGGTCGACGCATGGCAGAGGCAAAATTTCGGCATGATTTTTAAACTCGATGAGGAAATGTCCAAGGCCACTACCGGGATTCGATTTCCCTGGTAGTCCTTTAAGATCAGTTTTTGTTTTTCTAGTTCTTTTTGTTATGATGTCGTATCTAGGCATCAGATGGTGTTCCAAGATACTGGATAAAAAGGATCTGGAGTCAACTTCCATCTCACAGGGCTTTCCTTTATGTTCACCTCTATCCAGACTTTTTTTCACGTTTACTGGCATTTCCAATTGTTACCGTCTGGTGTGTTTCTGCTCTGTCGCTCGTTTTTTACTTCTATTATCTTGCTTCCGGCTTGCCTCTCTTCATGTCTGTGGGGTGCTGCCACGTCTTTTTAGGACTATAGCTTTTTTTGTTTCAGCAGACCCTTTCAATGTGCCCCCTTTTGTTACAAGCTCTGCAGATTGCGTCTAGGAACCTGAGTCTAGAATCCACCAGAGGGTGGATGCGGAGGCAACCACCCTCTGCATCCAGCACACTGGAATTCCACCTGCTTCTCTTTTTTCCCGCCATTTCTTGTCTGATTGAAGTCTATGGACATCTTCATTTTCGTCATCAGTGTCGCTCGGGGAGTCGAGATCTCATAGTGGGTGGTTCGCTGTGGGTTATTTCTTACTTCCCCTCACCTTTTTCACTCTGATTTGATTCGGCAGATCTGGAATGAATTCATCTGCGCATAGTGGCTGCGGATTTTCTTTGCTGCTTCGGCGGCAGTGGCTTCTGCATGGCATGGGCCACAATGATGTTTGGTCTATTTAGCAGCTTACTCTGGAAGTGTAGCATCCTTCAATCCGAGGACCACGCAGTCCCTCATGGCCTCATCCATGTTTTGGAACTTGCAGGCTCCTCCAATTGTTCTCAGGGCGCTGCAAAATCTCAGACGGTTTCATCTTCTTTTTGGTCTCTTTTTGTGGAACTTGTGCCTTTTTTATCAAGTTGGAGACCACAGGTGCGTAGTGTGCTCGGAGCATTCTGTTCAGCTCGGCCAAGTCATCTGTTTAACATCTCTTGGTTTGGCTATGCGCCTTTGCCATTTTAAAAACGGTGGTCCGCAGTGTGTGAGGAAGACAGCCCTTTTCCTTTGGTCAGATATTTCTGCAGTTCATTGCTTTCTAAAAACATTAGAAAGCGATCGATATATGACTCCCAATACTCTCCTCATCAGGGTTAAATGGTGCGGGCAGCGCGTTGTTACCACGGCCATCTCTCTCGCACGGTTCTGATTGCCGCGTACTTCGGTCTCCCTCTTTCTACGATGATCCCATCCTCGTCGCCAGTGTTCCATTTGGAAATAGGTTGCATGAGACCGGGTTCCAACAACAACCTTTTAATTTCAACAAGTAAGCAATGGTAACAGAACAACAGCCCAAGCCATGACAGCCTTTCTTATAGCAGCTTGCCCGCGGCTTGTGGGCCAATGACAGACTTTGAGTATTCCCACTGTCCGGCGGGCCAATTGGATTGGTTCCTAAATGGCCAATCCGGGAACGGCCTTTTCAGCCAATCAGTTTAAAGGCATTTGGAGCCTCCCAAGTTCTATACACAACAATTATGGCTTACAGCCCATGAAAACCCCAAATCCACAATCTCAGAAAATTAGAATATTACATGCAATCAATAAAACAAGGATTGTACATAGAACAATATCGGACCTCTGAAAAGTATAAGCATATTGTACTCAGTACTTTGGTTTGGGCCCCTTTTGCAGCAATTACTGTCTCAATGCAGCATGGCACTGGAAGCTATCAGCCTGTCAGACTGTTAAGGTATTATGGAAGACCAGAATGCTTCAATAGCAGCCTTCAACTATTCTGCATTGTTCGGTCTCATGTCTCTCATCTTTCTTTGGCAATAATTCCCCATAGGTTGTCTATGGCGTTCTGGTCAGGTGAGTTGCTGGCCAATCAAGCACAGTAATCCCACGGTCATGGAACCAGATTTTGGTGCTTGGCAGTGTGGGTTAGGTGCCAAGTCCTGCTGGAAAATGAAGTCAGCATCCCCATAAAGCTCGTCTGTGGAAGGAAGCATGAAGTGCTCCAAAATCTGCTGGTAGATGGCTGCGTTGACCTTGGACTTAATAAAGCACAGTGTACCAACACCAGCAGATGACATGGCTCCCCAATCAACACGGACTGTTGGAAACTTCACACGTGACTTCAAGCATCTTGCAGTATGTGCCTCCCATTCTTCCTCCAGACTCTGGGTCCTTGGTTTCCAAATGAGATGCAAAAGTTGTTTTCAGCAGAAAGAGGACTGTGGACCACTGAGCAACAGACCAGTTCTGTGTTTCTTTAGCCCAGGTAAGATGCTTCTGATGCTGTTTTGTTGTTCAGAGCGGCTTGACAGAGAAAAAAGACATTTGAAGCCCATGTCCAGGATCCGTCTGTGTGTGGTGGCTCTTGATGCACTGACTCCAGCCTCATGCACTCCTTGTGAAAGTCCCCAAACACTTTTGAATGGCACCTTTTCCCTACAATCCTTCTTCCAGGCTGCGGTCATCCTGCTGCTTGTGCACCCTTTTCTCCCACCCTTTTTCCCTTCCACACTTATATATAAATGTGCTTTGATACAGCACTTTGGGAACATCCAACTGTCTTTTGCAATTATCTTTTGAGGCTTTCCCTCCTTATGGACTTTCCCTCCTTATGGAGGGTGTCAATTATGGTTTTCTGCACAACTGTCAGGTCAGCAGTCTTTCCCATGATTGTGAGTCCTACAGAACCAGACTGAGAGACCATTTAAAAGCTCAGGAACCATTTGTAGGTGTTATGGCTTAATTAGCTGATTAGAGTGTGACACTCTAATGTCCCATTTGAGCCTAGAATATTGAATCTTTTCACAATATTCCAATTTTCTGAAATTGTGGATTTGGGGTTTTCATGAGCTGTAAGCCATAATCATCTCAATTATAACACATCACGGCTCGAACCTGGCTTGAATCTTGATTTGCATGTAATGAGTCTATCTCATACATTAGGTTCACCTTTTAAGTTGCATTACTGAATTGATGAACTTTTGCACGATATTCTAATTTTTTGAGTTTCACCTGTATAAAAGAGTAGAATAGAGAATAGAAAATAGAGAATAGAATAGAGAATAGAATAGAATAGTGAATAGAATAGAGAATAGAATAGAGAAAAGAATAGGAGAATAGAATATATAATAGAGTAGAATAGAATAGAAAATAGAAAATTATAGAGAATAGAATAGAGAATAGAATAGAATAGAGAATAGAATAGAATAGAATAGAGCATGGAATAGAGAATAGAATGGAATAGGTGAATAGAATATATAATAGAGTAGAATAGAATAGAAAATAGAAAATAATAGAGAAGAGAATAGAGAATAGAAGAGAATAGAAGAGAGAATAGAAGAGAATAGAATAGGGCAGAACAGAACAGAACAGCAAGGGGCTTTGGACTTTGGAGGTCTTCTAGTCCAGCCCCTTGCTCAAGCAAGAGACCCTATACCATTTCAAATAAGTGACTGTCTAGTCTCTTCTTAAATCTTCCAGTGATGGAGAGCTCACTATTTCTAGAACTGCTTTCTAGAATGATATCTAGAACTGCTATTCAGAAATAAAAAACTTGGCCAGTCCTGTCGCAATAGAAAAGGTTACTTTCTAATGACACACTATCTAATTATCGAATATTAACATGCTTTTGAGATAGTACACTAGATTAATCAAAAAGAAGCTGGGTTTACCCAATAGGATAAATTGCAGAAAACCAAACCTGGGGTGGCATGAGGTGAGAATGCACCCACTAACTGACTGCAATTGGGAATTGTATAAATGGATGTTCTATGCATGGCTTGCCGGTTGGTTACTTTGTGAAAGGTTTGACTCAGATCACCACAGACTATGATAAAGCAAGAGTTGGAAAGAAGGAATACATATCCAGTCAACCTGTGTCAGGATCTAGGATCTACTCCAATTTCAGTGGTTTTAAAACAACAACCTCTAGTCTTCTACCTTATTTCAGAGGTTTTTGTGTCTGAAAAGAGCCTGATCTAAATTTACAGAAATTGCAGAAAAGTGGGGTGGCACATCTGCACATCTGATATTCTAGCAAGAAGCCTTCTATTTGGTGTTTGCTGATTGTTTCCCCATAAGCAAATCCAAATGTAAATGCTTTCCAGGATCCAAATGTAAATGCTTTCCAGGGACCAATATCCATGAGACTTGGAGCATAATGGACACCATGTTCTGCTCCTTCCACTATGCTGGTCTCAGCCATGGTTCAGCCTTCTCTCCTCTCCTGCTGATCTCATCTAGAAAAAGAACTGAAAGTGAATGTAACCATCTTAATTTTTATTAAATACTTGCAGGTGTAAACATGCAGTGCTCCCTGGGACAGACACCAGGTATGTATGCAATGTTCTGGCAAGGCATGGCATGTCTGTGCAGGGCGTGAGCTTGTAAAGCTTTTATAGCCAACACACTGAACATTCTTTAATCAAAAGTGCAAAACAGACTGTCTACTAAAATCTGTGGGAAACTAACTTATCAGCCTGTGAAATGCCTTCCCTGTGAACTTCTCTCTGCACCTGTCATTTATCTCCTCATGTACATCCCAGGCCACAGCATGCATCTATTTTTTTATTCTAAAAGCTGATGCAGTGGTTAAATATGGCATAGCTTGGTCCAGATACGCTGATGCAGGTTGAAAGTGTAGACTTGAACAAATGAATATAACAAATAGATTATTTCAGTTCCTTTTCGCTGCAGCAGACAAAAACATTTGCTCCCATATAAGCAATGACAGCTGAAAATGTGCTTTTTGGAAGTCTCTCGGGCTGTTTTCTTCCCACATGCTTGTTTTAGAATGACAGGAGAGGCATCCTGCTCAATGTAATTTAGGATTATTTGCTTTGAAGATTAACAGCTGCACATGTACCTCTCTCTGTTACGTGCTCTGGAAAGAAGAAAGAGAAGCAACTCTGGAGCCTCATGAAAATTGGAAAAGGGGAAGCATTTCTGTAGAAGATCTTGCAGGTTTCCTTGTGAGTTATCTGCTCACCAAGTAAATGGGGTCACGGTACTGCTATCAATGTTTTGTTTGATTAGTTACACCAGTAAACATATTGTTTATTACAGTAGTTTAAAAAAAATCTACTACTCTGTTGGCAGTTGTTCTCTAAGGTTGGAGATATAAGCCATTCCTCCACTGTGATTTATGGTGTTTTCACATACACTGAAATGATATAAGCCCTGTCTTCATTTTCTTTTCTTTTCTTTTTTAGCACAATGATGGTTGGGTGACTCCAAGAGATGCTATAAATTGCTAGTGGGAAAATGAATAGAAAGATCCTTTCTCTGACAAAAATTCAGCTGGCTGAGAAAAGGTCTCCTTCCATTCCGCAGGTAAAATACGTGCCTCATCTCTCAGTTTTATTCCTACTTCCATCGTCTACTTCCATATGTTGTGCTCTTGATAACAAGGCAGCTGTATAGGAGAACTCTCTGGGAGGATGTAATATTCAATGTTATTTCCAAACAACTATTTTTATTTGCAGTCAACTGAAATAATGCCGAACCTCTACCTGGAATTTCAATCTCAGCAAGTAGAGAAGCCTGAATTTGGTCCCGAGTTAGTTGTTAGACAACGTACATTAACAAGTAAAAGAGTTTAGGTGGGCCACAGAGCATTACCTCTGGCACAATTTTCAGTTTCTTTAGAGGCAGGTACTTTAAAAGTGCATTACGAATGTTCAAGCAAAGGACACAATCTGAGAGGAGGGGCACAGATTTCTTTTTAGTACAAGGTTAGTGTAGTTAACAGTTAACAGTCAAGAAATAAATAGCAATAGCACTTATACCGCTTCATATAGCAGACAGTACATAGTAATAGCACTTAGGCTTATATACCACTTCACAGTGCTTTACAGCCTTCTCTGAATGGTTTACAAAGTCAGCCTGTTGCCCCCAACAATCTGGGTCCTCGTTTTACTGACCTTGGAAGGATAGAAGGTTGAGTCAACCTTGAGCTGTGGTGGCACAGTGGTTAGAGTGCGGTACTGTAAGCTACTTTTGATAATTGCCTGCAATTTGGCAGTTCGAATCTCACCAGACTCAAGGTTGACTCAGCTTTCCATCCTTCCGAGGTCAGTATAATGAGGACCCAGATTGTTGGGGGTTATAGGCTGACTCTGTAAACCATTTAGAGAGGGTTGAAAAGCACTGTAAAGCAGTATATATCTAAGTGCTGGTGCTAGCTGGTTAGCTGGCAGTGAGCAGTTAGCCTGCAATGCTGCTGCATTCTATCCACTGTGTAGTGCATCTAAATCAAATGCTTTATAGTTATTTTTGCATTCTGAATCATAGTTGTTAGGACTACAAAGAATTTCAGTTTTAAAATAAAAAATATTTATTGAAGCATGCAAGGTTGTAATAATACCTGCCCATCTTTTTCCCAGGAGCACAAGTGTCAATTACAAGCTACATTGCTTATGTTTTCATGAGAGTCGGTGTGGTTGAGAGGCTAAGGTTACTAAGGTTCCCTAGAAACCAGACTCCTGCCTTAGCATATGAAACTGGCTGTGTGTTCTGACTTAGGCTTCACAAAATCACAAAGCAGACTCCTTGGCCTGACAAAAACCCTTTTTATTAGGTTAATGTGAATTCCTGCCATTCACATCCAGCCAACTCCCGGCAAACAGTCTTTCAAGGGTGAATTATAACCACAGACCTTATCAGGCTTGGAGAGCTGCCAGGCTGATAGCTTCCAAGCATAATGCTATACAAGAAAATACTTGGCAATGAGTCTCTGAGAGTCACAAACAAATCTTCACACTAATTAAATGAACTAATTGTCTCCTGCAAAACCCCACTCCCCTCTCACTCCTCTTTATTCCCTCTTTCAGCCAGTCCTTGAGTATTGAAGATTTGTCCTGAAATGAATATAAACTCTAGCTCCTTTGTATTGCAATGGTGGTTTATTCATTAGCTCAGCAAACAACAAATACTGTTCTGTATTCTGTACAGTGGTAGATTTTGTCTTCTGTACAGATGCAGATAGATAAACTCAACAAAACATACAAAGTCTTTATTATTGTTTCATCAGGTATCCTCATAACTCACATTTGTGACGAAGTTCTTCTTTAATGATCAATCCTTTGCATATCTGTCTTGTAGTAAAAAGATGGTTATCTCCTATCCCTTTTCTCCCATCTCGTAGAGGTAGAACAGCTACCATGAGTCCGTGAATTCAGCCAAGAGTGAGGAAACCTCCTCTAACCCATCGAGGGTCAATTTAGTGACCAATCAGGATGACAGATGTGGTCACGTGACATGGACTACATTTCCCAGGATACCTTAACTACATTTACCATGATGCATTCCCTTAAGGNCATTTACCATGATGCATTCCCTTAAGGGGACAGCTCACAATTGCTAACTAACTATCCAATTCCCATACACTGGCTGGACAGCACAAATACTCTTCTCTGACAAGAAAGGCTAAAAGCCAGGCAAGGTTAGAGTTGGATTTGAGTTTGCTCCCTTTCCTTTTATTACCATTATCATGAGATACACACCATCGCACCCAGGCCTATATGCAGTTCTAATTCTGGCCACGCCTAACCCATTATCCCTAAATGCTATTAACCCTATAACTCACTGATCCCCACCTGGTGCCACCTTCACCATGTTTTAACCTAAGGCTTAATTACCACTGATATGTGCCCCAACCCCCTTTAACAAGGAATATAAGTTACCTAAATGTTAGGAATATAAGTCACCTAACTAATTTGGGTTAGAAATATATAAACCAGGATAAACATTTTAAAACTATATCTTTAAGAAAATGAAAAAATCTAATTAGGTGTGGTTTCTCAAATGCCCATAAGATGGAGCCGGAAACCTGGTTTGTTTAGTCTTAGTCTCAGAAGAGAGTGTGAGTCAGTCTATGTTTCCTTCTGTTGGAGAGTATTGCCGTTCCATTTTTCCTAATTGACTGCTATTCCTGGATTTGATGTAAGTTTGATACTGAACTGTTTTTGACACTGGGCTTTGTTACTGGATTATCCCTGGATTGAAAAACTAACTGATTTACCTGTGAATGACTTTGAACTGCTTATTTTGGACTTTGCTTAATGTTTCTGGAAGTAAAAACCTACATTTACTGTACAGTATATCTGTGTGCTGTGTATATATTATTCATATGCTACTCTCAAATATGTCTCCCTGTATGTGCTCATTCTCCTAGCGGGGAATTACTTCAACATGCACCACATCAATACATGAAAAAAGCCATCTTCAGCAGCCCCATAGTTGCTTCAGAATCCATCCTCCAAGTTGTTGCAGAATCCATCCTCAGCTCTGCTGAGTCATTCCAAAGCCATCGGCCAGCACACAAGCAGAAATACAGATCCGGCAGCAGCAGAGATAAGGTGACATGGCTGACTTTCTGCGAGGCGTATTCAGAACTGACACTCAGAGCCCGACAGGCAGATGCCTCTATCAGAGGTCTACCTGTAAAGCAATAAAAAGGGATTAATTATCGCCATAGTGGTTCACGTCCCCTCCCTTGGGTTTCCCAGGGTACCATTTATAGAACTTCTGTTGAAGATATTGTTATGTATATGTAAATAACGTAGTTGGATTGACAATATATAAACTACAAATATATATGTTTTATAGCTTTAAGGAAAAATACTGTAATGTATCATGCTATGTTCTGGTTGGTTAGTTATGCTACAAGTTGCCATAAGAGGGAGCTATAGATCATGGTTTAATTTCTCTTTCTCTTTTTCACTGATGGTCTCTCTTTATACTGATACTGACTGACTACGGACCAATACTGACTAACCCTGCTTATTTTGATATTCTGTTGATATCAAAGATTATCTGTTGTATTATGGTTTGATATTTGTCTGCTGTAAAAGACGTGAAAGTGGTAAGACTTTATAACTGGATATTTCTGGACTGTTAAAAACGTGTATGACATGGATTGTTTATTAGACTGTGCTATTTCTTCAAGTAAACATTAATACAACTTGTTCAACTCTGTGTGGCTATATATTTCTTCATAACTGTTCTCATAAAACCATTTCCGTGTGCATATCCTTTTTATACAAGGGTAACTCAGCACATATCCTAACAGATATTAACATCAATGTGGCCAACCCATGATGCCCCACCTAAACGATATCCTTTCCATTTTACTAAATATTGTAGACCTCCTCTATATATCCGTGAATCAAGAATAGACTCTATCTCATAATGATCTGCCTTCACTGGACCAGGTAACGATCATTGGGATTACATCTTCCGGGTTTAATGAGACTAATATGGAATACTGGGTAGACCTTTTTGAACTGTGGCAGTAAGTTCAACTGTACCGTAATAGAATTAATCACCCGGCTTATGGTAAAAGTTCCTATATATTTGAGGCCCAACTTTTTACCTGGGACACCCAACTTCAGATATTTGGTGGACAAATATACTAAATCTCCTATTTGAAATGGCAGGTGGTCACTCTTTTTCTTATTGGCATATGTCTTATAAGCTTAAATGCCTTATGTATAGCTTCATGTACATTTCTCCAAGTTTCTGTGATCTTCGTAGATCAGGTGGCAGCAGTGGTAGGGTTTTCCATCATTTCAGGTAATTCAGGTACAGCCACGAAATCCATTCCATATCCAACCTTAAAAGGGTTGTGTCCTGTGCTTCTATGTACAGCATTATTGTACACTATTGCAGCATACAATAACACTGTCTACCTTTACTCCTAAGTTGACAGTTGTTCCTTAACTGTTCCCTTCTCCTGGCAGTTCTGCGCATGTGCACATTGGGAACAGACTGCAGCTGTTCTTCTGTCCCACTGATTTCTGACTCCAAAGGCAGCTGATAGCTGTCAGACAGCCCTGGCCACATCTCCTCCTCGGATGCAGAGCACTCATCAGAGTCTTCACCAGACTCCAGGACAGGCCCATGTTCCTCCCCACCTCTTCGCTGTCTGATTCTGGCACCAGCTCTTCTGGCTGCTGGCAGGCCACAATACTGGGTGTCTTTGGACCAGTCACATATTCTCATCCCATGATGTCAGCCTCAGTCAACAAACCAAAAAGTCAAATTCCTATCATAAGCAAAGGATCAACATTAGGTACATCCAAAAAAGTGGACCCTGCACTTGTAGAAAAATGCTACAAAGAAAAAAATATTTATGGCTAGCCTTATCAGGATGTCCCTGAACAGGAAGAAAGTCAAGAAAGATCTCCACAAATTTGGTCAAAATCCTAAGATGATGAAATTGGTCCAACTGATAGGATGAGCAACTATTGCAAACAGTTCTATGGATGTAATAAAAAATATCTTACGTGGATCAATTAAGAACAGCTTTTAAAATTAGTTCTTTGCAGGATATCCATCACTGACATAGATTTTAAAGTCATTAAAACATAATAATGTCATTGATTGTTGATGTGTCACAATAGTGAAAGTAAAGAAAATATTTATATTGTCATAAAAATTACAGGATAACACCATAAATGGTGTAAATCAGCGGTTGAGGAAATGGCCTTCCTTTGCTAGAAAGAAACCTATCACAATGTATATTGGGTGTGTATTGAGAGGATATTTTGGGAGACCAGTTTGGATCCCATTGCACAATATTCCCTTAGTCTTTATGAAAAGATAACATGGTCAAGGCATCCTGGCCTCTATCCTAATCTCCAGTTGGATACTGTTCCATACAAGTTGGTGCTGTTACAGAGGTCCAACAAGATAACATTAATGGAAAGGATCTGGAACATGGGGTTTAATAGGGTTTGGCATGAAGCTTCATTAATGGAAAGGATCTGGAACATGGGGTTTAATAGGGTTTGGCATGAAGCTTTGACACAAATGGGGCTCTTAATGTTGGGTAACATTGATCTGGAACAGCCCATGAGATCCTGGCAACCATGGCAACTACAGATCTGTCCCAAATTGTCAAGGACCTGATGCATACTAGAGGTTACACATTAGTTTTGGGTTTGTTTGGTTTTTCTTTTTTTTGCCTTGGGGCAGTTATGATGAAATCTAAAGGATTTCACGATCAGTCCTTTGTTATAGCCAGATTACTTTTTGATTTAGTACTGTTATCCTCTGCAGGAGGATAGAACGCTATCCATTCCAGATCCTAATGGATCCAGAAGAGTTCTATAGCTCTGGGATTTGATTGCTTGCACTTATTCATGATGATAAGGAAAGTGGGAGCTAAGATGTGGTTGGTCCTGCCACCCTGACCTTCCTAGATCTCAGCAGCTTCTGATCTCATCAGTGACAGATTCTTCATGGACCCATTGTAGGAATTGGGAAGGGAGGCATGATGTTGCGGTGGTTTTCCTACCTTGTCCATGGTCAATTTTAGTTTTAATCATATTGGTAGAAGGGTAGAAGTTGGGCCCAGAGCCCCTGATGTGCACCATGTCTCAAGGCTCACCTTTCCCCCCCTCCTGTGTAATACCAAAATGAGTTGTTGGGGAGGTCTTCTATTCATCGGTATCATCAGAATGCTGATGATATTTTGTTGCACACTTTGTCCCTGAGCAACTAAGCCATGTGGTCAAGTTCTTGTCCCAATGCCTGGAGGTTGATGGGGAAGAACTCTTAATTTGTGATGGAATGTGTACCTGGAGAAGCTGTGGAGAGGAGCTTTCCCAGGGAGAAGGCAGTATATTCCAGAGAGTAGCCCAAATTAAAAGACTGTCCGATCTTGAGTTGGATGGGGGAAAGGGAAAGAGGTTCAGGGTAGACACGCCCTGGTATCTGCCAGGATATATCTATTAGGATAGGGCTTCTGCAAGATTCTGTCCATTAGGTGGAAGCAAGTGGAAGCAAGTAAATAATTTGATTGGATTTCATAATGCCATTTTTGAATTTGGGCTTAACACAATCCTAACAAGACTGAGCAGTTGTGCATCTTGGTCTGTCAGGTTCTATGGACTTTTCACTCTTGGCTTTGAATGGATTGGGGGTCTTCCTGAATTCTCAGATCCTGATTAACAAGAAATTTACACTGAGGCCAAGGGTTCAGTTTGTGTGTCAACTGTGCCTTTTGCTGGATTGAGAGATCCTCTTTGTGATCACTCATGCCTTGGTCATTTTGTGGGTAGATTGTTGCAATATGTTCTATATGAGTTTAGCCTTGAAGCCTTAGTTGTCAGGGAGATTGCAGCATATAAATTTAATATAAATTATAAGATCATTTGGAAGGTTACTGGTCCAGAATATAGCAGACAAGCAGTGATGGGCAAGTCTCATGTGTCCATATAATATCCCTGCTGTATGAGCTACACTAGTTGCTAGTTGACTTCCAAATGCAATTCAAGATACAAAAAAAAGTTGAACTATCTGAAGAATCTCCTGTCTCCCTTGGTTTCAGTTTGTTTAGATCCCATCAATTCTATAATGTCATTAAGCTGTACCCAAGGAAATGGATCTTCTTTGTCCCACATCTGCCTTTTGAAACAGTATTTGCCCCAAAGATCCTTATACTCTCCACCTTGCCTCCCTTCAAGTAATATTTAAAAACCTGTTCTATTTTAGTTTTTTTCCCCCTCAATCCTTGAGTTAGGCTGTTTCAGCCTGGTTCCTTTTAATTGAGCAGGTGTTGATGCAAAAATTTGTTGGTCCTCAGATTATTACTGCTTTTTATATCATGCTTTTTTTCTTTTAACTTTGTAAAGCTCAGTAGTTGTTTTGGAATTGGGTGACCTAGAAATTTAACAAACAAACAAACAAAAAAGCTACCCCAGTTTCATTTTTCTATGTCTGGGTCAATTGTCTTCCTTGAAGCTTTGCTGCCCGAGAGTTCTACTGAACTAAGATAAGTTGTTGTCTGCTAAGAGGATACTGACAAGCATTGATCTCAGAGAATTCTGGCTACAAAATTAAGCAGGTCAGGATAGGAAAATTAGGCCACCCACAGAACAAATCTTATAGAACCTTTTGAAGTCTGTTATGATGTATTTCTTAGTTTATACAATCATACTAAAACACAATTTATAAACCATAATTAGATGGCTCATAAAATAGGTTAATTAAAAACTAAACAGACAACATCAAGGCTTATTGCAGGAAAAGACAACTTTTCTGCAACCATAAGTCACGTTTTGCATTATAATAAAATCAGCCTTAGGGAATTACAGCAGATGTTACCAATACAATGAAGTGCTGCAGTTCAAAAAGTTGACACTAGATTGAGACATATGAATATCAGAAAGCTAAAAAAACAAATTGCACAAATTCTAGTTAAGGAAATGTTAGAATATTTCTATACCTAATAAAGGCTAGTGTATTACTGGGGCATAGGTTTACCACAAAAGGTCCAGAATTTCTTCTAGTAAATCCTTCTCTTTTAAAGACCAGCCACTATCTATAGCAAAATTTAATATGTTTCAGGATTCATATCAGGTCGGAAAAATCCTTCCATTTATGAAGGGTTTAGTAAAGTATCATAGCATCCCTTTCTATGGTTCAACACTTGACTGTCAACAGCTGTGCTCTAATTTCTTTTTCTCAGCAATCAGCCTGAATAAACACATTCTGATGTTAACATTCTAGATGACATACAAAATAAATTGTTAATGTATATTTGCTTTGAATGTTTGACATCTTATTATGTCTTGTCCCTGTTTACTTGAGAGCTTGTCCAGTTCCCAAAAGTCTTATCTGTTCCTTAGTATGTTAAGAAGGTTTCTGAGTTCTCATCTTTCCTTTGGTAAGATGAATTATGTCCACACAAAGTCTGTATATATTTCAAAACATCAGTGTTATCACTAGGCTTGGATCAGGGGGTTTATTGAAACAATAAATAGATCACACAGAATGTTCTGGCAGACATCAGAGGTATATGGGCCTTGTGCTTTCCTTAAAGCACTTATTCCGTTCTGTTCTTATATAAAGTGTTGTCATCTAAAATGTTTGAGTATACATTAAACCAAGAACTGACAACATAGCACTTGAAGTCTCTATGACATTTCTGATGACAACTATGGTATGATATCCTAAAATTAAATTCAAATAAATTTTTTAGTTTATTTTTATTGTTAAGAAAATGGCTGTGTGTTATATTAGTAAAAAGTAATAGAAACTAAGAAAAAAAGAAAGTGCAAAAAATAAAAAAATAAAAAATAAAAATAGAAACGTAATAACGAAAAAGAAAAATATATAATGTAAAGACTATCCCTTCATCACAATTTTATAATTTATCAATTTCTCTTAAAATACAAATGAACTCTTCTTCTCATATACCATCTCTTATCTACAAACAGGTCCATAAAACCTTGTCATTTCAATCCTGATATCAGCAAAAGTCTATTAAATGTTATCATAGTTTACAACATGTCTACTTCAATGTTGATCTAATAAACCAACTTTATATTCCTTCTTTTACTTCTAACAGTTTTGATCTTTAATTCCTTCAAATAAAGTTCTAGAAGTTGATTTCATTTTCCCATTGTCCCTATGCACAAAATCCTTCGAGACTTAATTAGATCTCTTTTTAAAATTCTATATAGAAAAGTTATCTAAGTTGATCTGTTGCATTGTTATTTGTATATCCCTTTTACTTATTAAGACATCAGACTCTTTGATCTGTATATCCAGGGTAACATCTTTTTTCATATTTTTGTAGCCTGCCATTTAGAAATCTACTTTCGTATCAGTCTCAGTCTTGTCTGATAAAGCTTGTTTCTCTTTCATAACATCTTTTAAGTGCAGTCTTTCAATAACGGTTTTTTTAAATGGCCCTGTAATCCCTTTTATTCCAGGTGGAGTTGGAGCAACAAAATGGAACTGAGCCTTTACTGGCCAGATGCCCTTCCTGATACTTTTGTGGTGATATTCATAGCAGATATTTTCTCTTTGCGCCTTGATAGAGAAACATTGGTCACTGCCTAGGACTGAACTTTCAATCTTCTGAGTGGGAGGTGAGGGTCATCATACCATTCTCAGTCTGCTTATACGGTGACACTTTTAAAAATAACTTCATAATTCACAAATAATCTTCAATACCTCCAACAATAAAATATTTTGTCCATTCTAAAGTAGTAAGTTAATTTAAATGTTGTTCTCCTTTAATTATAATATTTAGTTCCTTCTGGGACCCTTTGTGTTCAACCTTCAATCTTTTTTTCTCAATCTTTTTTTGTTTTAAAGAATTCAAAATGTTCTGTATGAAAATAGTAGACTCCAAATCCTCGATTGTGATTGGCTAGAAAAGCCAGCAGGTGCTGCGTCTGTTAGGGCTATAATTTTTATTTTGTTTCTGCAGACCTTCTTGATGTGTCCCTTTCTTGCCAAGCTCTTGCAGATGGCATCAAGGAATCTGCAATCAGCTCGAGGTGTGGTTTCCTCCGAACTGGCGCATTCCTTGTCAGTTTCTTTTTTCGCACCCTTTTTTGTTGGCGTATAGGCGTGGACCTCATTGTCTTCCTCTTCGGATTCTGACGTCTCGTCAAAATTCTCGTGGTGTGTGGTGGCGGGAAACTTGTTTCTTCCTCTAGCTAGGCTCACTTGTCCGTCTTCGCGTATTCATGTCTGTTTCCTTTTTGAACGCAATTTTTTCACCGGCTTCAGCGGCTGTGGTTCTGTGATGGCTTCGGCTACGGTTATGTTGGTTTATTAGCAGCTTGCTTGGTAAAATTAGAGTCTCTTACAACCCAATATTACTCCGACTCGCATCGCTTCATCTAAGTTCAGCGAACTCACAGTCCCCCAGTTGTCGGAGGTGCCACAAAAATCAGCGATGGTCTGCCTTCTTTTGTGTCTCTTAGGTAAAATTCATTGTCAGTTTGATTAAGGTGACATCTACTGGTCGTAATGACCTTCAGTATTCGTTGGAGTTCGGCCAAGTCATTCGCTTCATGTCTCTGGCGCTTCGCTAATGCCTTGCCACTTTTGATAATAATCGTTGGCCCACAATGCGTTAAGAAGACAGCCTCTTACGCTGGTCTGAGATCTCTTCCATCTCGGATTACTTTCAAATACATTGGAGACATCGTCTACATAGATCCCAATCCTCTTCATTGGGATTGAAGGGTGCGGGGTGGTGCGTTATCGTCAGCGCATCGTCTTCAGGCCTGGTTTTAGTTTGCCGCCGTGCACAGTCTTGGGGTTTTAGATGGCATCCCCCATCTCTCGTCTGCCAGTGTCGCGTCCGGAAAAACACGAGGTAGAGACGGGTTCCAACAAAATAAACGTCTATTTGTTAACAGCAAAGTAAACCGGAACATTGGCTCAAGCTGCAGCAGCCCTTTTATAGCGGGCTTGCCTGCCGGCTTGTAGGACAATGCACAATATACTTAATCTTGCGCCTCTTCAAGCGGCCTTTTGGTGGATTGGTTCCT